>VYYI01002559.1:0-14515 GCA_021029175.1 Bilobella aurantiaca | reverse complement strand
AAAACAGTGCTGTTGTTGTTGTTGGTGGTGATGGGGACGGCGGTGTCGGCGGCGGTGGTGGTATCAGTGGGACAAGCGGCAGTGTGGAATGGAGGAGCAACTCGAGTGACTTACAAGGAACCTCGCAGGCCCGACAAATCCCGCTGTCACCAAAAAGTAAATTCTGGATCGAGAGAATTTATCGAAAGCGTGAGTGAAAACAAGTTTTTCCTCCACTTCTTCCTTTACTCTTACTGGCTCCTCTCACTCTCAAAACTCTGGTTTATAGTCCGCCAGCTCCATACTTCATGTATGAAGTAAACGTGTTTTGCGTATTCAATTCTAAACATGGTCCCACAATGATTTATACCCAGTCGTATCTCTCTTTCTCCTCAATCTCCTCTTCGGTACACTCTTCTCCCCAAACATGCCTCGTTTTCTTGCATCGACGAACTCTTGCTACTTACTTACGCCTAGGCTTCTGCGGTCCTTTTAAAGATTTGTGGAGCCCTGCCGTGTTTCGGGAGTGCGCAGCGGAAAATTCTTCACTCCCACAGCGTTCTCCGTCAGAATGTCTGTCCCCTTCAACTAACTCAATCTAGATGTCCAGAGTGCATTTCTAGAGTAGAATGATACGTTCTGGGAGGTTCAGAGGCATTTGTAATGCACTACTGATACTTGATTTCAGTGTCTCCGTTTCTATCCTTAATATCCCTGTGGGAGGGAAAATGTTGGTCTGCCGGCTACGATGAGGGGCAGTGCATGACGAGGTAAGTATCACGTAGGTGGAACTTCCTTAATGACAGAGATATATGGTGTGGTGCTTCATTAACTGATGGATATAATCATTAACTGCAACGAGAATCGTTGATATTCCATAGGACGGAGTGCTTGGCAAAAGGTGGATCGTCCGGCGGCTACTGTGCGGGTATGTCTCCTACTGCCCCGTTTCAGATCCACAATAACCTGTCAGATTATAGCTAATCTAATTTTGTCCGTTAACCAGGTGGGCTCGGAGTTTGCTGCGTCTGTAAGTGTCGCACACCTTTTTTAGCTTCATCATACACTCTCTGAGAGATTCTTTCCCCTGCGCAATTTCCTTGGAACTTCAAATTAAGAATTTAGTATTTCGGGAAACAAGCTTTTTAGTATTTCTTGACGTCATTGTAACATTCCCAGAATCTGAACCGCACGCAGGAACCATTCAAATTTTATGCTTATTAGTCCAATTACCTTCCACATGATCATCCTATCCCATTTATAATTTTAATTATGAGCAGAATCAAAGCGGTAATGATTATTATAACAATGATGGTGGTGATGATGATGCAGTTACCTACTCTTGTGACACGACGACGACGGTGAATGGGACGTACTTCGTCAACCCAGAATTCCCTCAGTCTGGAGTAGACTTTGTGGGTTGCAGGCACGCGGTTCGGCAGGTACCGAAAATCTTCATTTTTCTGCAACATTTAACGGCTTTACTGGATGCAGTGGTAGTGATAGTGAGTGATGGAGATGGATAGGAGCAGGGAGATCTGTCATGCACAATTGGACTAATGAGACATGATGCCTATGGACATTAGCCTGGTTCGGGAAAATTCATACGGAGCTTCGGCATCCTGGATATATAATAGATATCATTTCACTAAACTCAAGCTGTTTGATGGGTAGGAGCAAGTAGAGATGATAACCCGGAGGAATTACAATATGAGCCTCTGTACTCTGTACACACTGCTTTGGCTTCATAGTGGAATGAAACCATTAGTGGAACTGTGGGTAGAAGAGTGAATCTTAATTTCGTGGAGGGATTTGTTTGAGCCAATAGTGTGGAAGAGGAGAAACAAGCTGGGGTTTAATTGGAACCTTTTCATAGGAGCTCCCAAAGGTTGAGTGTATAATTCCGTGCATTAATTACAAGCGCTATTGACATATAATTGTAACATGAGTAACCCAGTTCGGTCCAGCGGTACCTTGCCTCGTGCACACTTGACATTTTTGGGGCAAAGGGGTCTATACTTGGTGAAACCAGTTGCAGGTTGCCATGTTACTGGTTTTGGACGGGCAGGGAATGTGATTGTGCAAGCACTTGATGACTTTCCTTTGTAATGGGATGGTAGTAAAAGAGCCTTCAGGGAGACTCGCACCCCATACATATCCAGACAGAAAGCTGTGTAAGTCTCAAGTCTCACTATAATGTGCTACTACATTACTACACGGCCACGGTAGTATGGATTTGACGACAGTGATGGATTAACCATTTACTTTTTGTCCAAAATGAATGACGCTGGCCTCCAAACACGCACAAAGACACATACATACAGGCACTATTATGATGGTTCCCTCTTCTAGTTCGACGGGGTTTGTCAGCTCCGACTCGACTTTGACGTCTTTGAGCTGGACCGGCCGAACAGGGATGGGGCCTGCTGGACTGACATGTTCTTTATCCGCGGAGCTGACATAGACCTTCCACCACTCTGCGGGGATCTGACTGGCCATCATAGTAAGGAAGATTTCTAACTTCCCTTAAAACAAGCAACCCCCCTTTGGAGGTGCGCGCGCACCTACGCGGACACACACACACATATGGTGACATACATGCACAAATTCATGCATAATCTCACACACTTACACATGGTGACACACATGCAGAAGTACATGCAAAGTCATACAAACATACACATGGTCACATACATGCACAAGTACGTACATGATAAACACGCGCGCAAGTCATACACATATTCATAACGCGTCCACACAGACATGCACAAACGCACGAGTGCATAAGGTAAACCACAAGCGCGTACATATGCATACTTCTAGACGTACACAAAATGTCAACTCAGCCAGGTTTCACAACGTGTGCAACACTTTGCTCACACAACTTTGTATTTGTTCCTTTTCAGTCTATTTGCCGGTTGGGTACGGGCCGGAAATGGAATTTATGATGGCACTCAACTCTGTCAGTGAGTATAGAAGGTGGAAGATCCGAATGACGAAAATCAAATGCTCTTCCCTCAGCATGGGTAAGTCAATGGTTCGTGTGTAAATTTGGATTTATTATAAGTTTCTATCAAGTGTAAAGTGAATGTGCCCACATGGCAGCAAGGTTTTCTCAAAGTTCAACAGTTGGCGAGAGAGAAAGAGAGAGAGGGGGGGGGGAGAGAAGAGAGCGAGAGAGGGAAAGAGGAACTTTAGATTGGATGCGAAGAGAAAGTTGGTCTGGTAGGGGAAGTCCCTTTGTATAGCCTTGATATGGTGCGGGGAATGGTTTAAGGAAGCCTTCTGCTCACGCCGAGCACGGATAGTTCGTAGTGTTCCTGAATAGATTTGCATCCGTACCGGTTAATTAATGGTTTACATTTCTTCATGTGGACACGGCTGTGCATTTTTAATGAAGGAGTCCTCCTCCTCCCCGTCGTCACCGTCGTCATAGGAAATAAGGTCTTTGTCCAACGACGACCACTTTGTGGTTTCTGTATCAGTTTTTAATTAAAACCTACCCTCTGGATTGACTTTGACATGACGCTTTGGGAATGAGGGCCTTTAATATGTATTCACTCCGACCCTCATCCACTCACTCTAACTCTCTCTCTCTCTCTCTCTTTCTCTGTGTTTTCCTACAGCTCCTGGAGGTTGTCTCCAGAACATGCGGGGGATTTCTGGCCGAATCACAAGTTTTAATTACGTCGAAGGAGAAGAATCCAATATAAATAAACTTAATTACGGTGTTTGCGTTCGGAAGGAGAAAGGCTTCTGTGCGATCCAGGTAAACAAATGACTCCAGTTGTGGTGAATGCACCGTATGTATGTTAAGTATATGGCATGGCCGTGTTTATTTTTACCCGAGGCCGACCGCCACGCGGATCCTGTCCTCTGTACCCACTCCCGCTGTGACCTCAGTCCTCCCCTAGTCCCACGCCACTCGAGTGCCCAAGTTCGGAGACAGTCGGTATGCATTTGGCTGTATAGTATGACATGTAGAGAACACAAGTTGAGGAACCCCGTGGAGTTTAGGGACAGGTGAAGGAGTGAGATTTGCCAAACCCGTGTTGACTCTACCCCTCCTTCGTGTACTGTGCCACGCAGTGAGACTGGCACTTTCATACTAAATTATTAATGCAGAAATGTTTACCTTTGCAACGAACCCACTATGCTCTTGGCTCTGGCAGCGGCATGAAGGTTGGGAAGTCAGTGGTTTGGCAGTAGTATGGGACGGAGCTGACTGAGGTTCCCCCTCCGTGTGCACAGAAAAGCGTCTCAGCTCCTTGGGTTCGGGGAAATGATAATTTATTACTGACTCATTGTCTTTACGTGGCTGTGGCACAAGCAGTGAGGAAGGAATGTTATGCAGTTAGATGGAAGGTGAGTTTGTGTATGTGTGTGTGTGTGTGTGTGTGTGTGTGCGTATGTTTGTGTGTGTACAGGTCCTTGTATACAGGCCGAGGGAACGTGGGCAAGGAGATCGTAATTGACTGAGGAAAGGGAGCCACTTGTGCGTGACATTTTCAATTATCTCAATCCTCTCATATTAAGGGAGATGGACGCTGGGGAATTAATATTCTTGGAAATTACGGCGGACATAGCTCGGTTTTATCGATCAAAATATCATTCGTTGTTGTGTAATTCCCGTTCGATTCGTATGCATGTAGCAAGAATGTACTCCCGAAGACTCACTGGGACCCCGTGTCTCTGACGCTTTCGCTCCCCTTATTATTACACTCTCAATCATGTATTGGTTTATCCTGAATATAGTGGAACGTGTGTCGAGACCGTCGTCGTCGGCGGAAACGGAGAAGTGATGTTGGTGGTGAGCACTTCCTTCCTACAGATCTAACCGCTAGAAATCGGACGAGCGGAGTTAATCAGGCGGCGCGGAGTGGTGGGAGCCGTCGCGGTCTTGAAATCAGTACGGGGTATTCGGGAATCAAACTGGCGGGTTTGGATGTGAAAAGCCGACCAGCTTACTTTGGGAATAATAAGCATCTCAGATGTGGTATCCCTCGCGATCCAAACACTCCGTTCCCTGATGTGAGGAAACCACGGAATATTACCCTCCTTCAGTTAATAAGTTGTCCATCAGAGTGGAGATACTACAAATTGGATGAGTCCTGGAAGCCCGTCCCAATCTCCTCTTCAAATTCCGATGGTACTACCGGTTCTATTAGTGTGACGGAACGTCAGATGGGGGAAACGGCTGACGAGGGAGGAATCAATCAGGGCGACAGCCAGCAGGATTTTGTCTCCACAAGACAGTACAACAAGGATGGAATTCTAATGAAGGATCATCACCATCGTCATCAGGCACAGCAGGACTCAACTTTCCTCAACAAAGGACCGTCAAAGCCGTGGAAAGGCGGGGGCTCATTGAAACCTAATGATCCGCTGTCACCTGTGCACCACCAGTATAAGCCCTGGAAAGGGGGTATCAGTCTCTCCACGACCCCAGAGCCGCCCATAATCACAGTACCGGTCTACAAGCCGATAAAACTCCCCAAGCCCAATCACTCATACAAACCGATTTCGGGGAGCAAGCCGAGTCAGCCATTGACCAAACCCACGCTTGTCCACGGAGCATTCGGCAAACCGCCGCGAATTAAGCCTAAACCTTGGCTAAAACCACCCTCCTTTGGCCAGCGGCACAAGTATAAGGTGAAACCGAGGCCGAAGCCCAAACCCACGAAAAAACCGAAACCAGTGAAAAGGAAGAAGATTAAAAAGAAGAATAATGGGACTAAAACTTGCGAGCAAAAGCGAATTCCCATCCCCTTCCCAGTCCCGCTCGTTCCGGTCGCCGTTGTTCCCTTCCCGTTCGGAGGAGGTGGTGGTGGTGGAGGAGGTGGTGGGGGCGGCGGCTACGGTCATGGGTGGGGAGCAAAACACCCAATTATTTGTAAGTTCTATCTACCCCACTCTAGTACAGTACACGGCGTTAATTATAGACGCGATCAAAGTTTTCATTTGCGTAAAACTTTGAGACTTGGGAACGACGACGGCGTAGTGGGAAAGTAATTCAAGCTCTCCGCTCTCAGTGCGACGCTCGGGCCACCATAGTCATTGAAATGGGGGAAGTTATGACAAAAACAAGTGTAAATCTTGAGCCTCCAAATTAAAGTTGAGATGTAAATTTTCCCCGATTCGATTCCCAATAGGGATTACAAGGACGAGTAATCAATTTTTAGATGGGAAGTCTTCAAGAGTAAAATTTTCGCTTTGTAGTTTGCCCATGATGACGAAGGGGGGCTTGTCGTATCACAACATCAACTGTTTCGTTTCTGTTTCAGCTTCCGTGGAGCCCTACCTGATCCGCATTGTAACGGACTCGCACCAGGACGACGGGTTAAGCTCCTTCTGCATGGAGTGGGAACAAATACCGTGTGATGTTTGGTACCATGAGCCACCTGTACCGTTCGACCATGACGAGTTTTGAGGAGCGGCGACGCGCGGCGGAGGGGATCAAGGTTATCATATTCACGACCTGCTCATGAGTTCTCACTAGTAGTGCGGAAAAAGTGCACAATGCACCGTAATGACTTGACTGAAGGGAAGGCATTTCTTGCCTCTACTAATGCTCCTCATCACTTTGTGCGCGGACGGGCGGAGATGGCTGTTAGAAGCTTCTGCCTTCCCCTCAATAGGCATAGCAATTAATGTTCCTCTCAAATCCAGCTTAAGTTTTATAGTAATGATTAGGGACTGGGTTTCCAAAGTTTTAATTTATTTATTACTCCGGAGGGACCGGTTCCTGAAGGAACCAAAGGGAGAATCGGGAGGATGAGGGACGTAATTTAGGGGGCATCTGAGCTTCTACCGTCAAACTTATTATTTATTTTTAATTATGCTCCCCCTGGGTTGCTGCCAGCTAAGGTCCCTTTAGAGTTTCAAAGTTTTTTAAATGTACATATGTACTACCATTCTCGTTACAAATCCCATGCATATGCCTAATCGTATGAGTTACTGTTTCAAAGGGCATACAATGTGGTATCATTGCCGGAATATTCGGTCCATCGGGTTCTCTTTGTTCTTATTTATTTTTTCTGTAAATCAAAAAATTTGTGGTCAATAAAGATGCCTCCCGCATGACCGAAGAGTTTGGACGTCAAGGCGATGGTGGAACTGTTGCAACTCTTATTATGGTAGGACAATAAATAGCTCTCCCACGGCAATATGGAACCTCCAATATGTGCACAGACAGATATAGAATTTCCATACTCTCTCTCTCTCTCTCTCAGACGCTTGTCTCAAACTCGATATACAGTATAATATGCTAATACACTGCAGAACATAAAGACTCAACTCATGTCCATCCACATTTTTATTCTATGGCTTCATTCCTCTCCACATGGCTACTTCAGACTGAACTAAACTCAACTGCACGTGCGAATGAAGGGGAAAATGAAGGATTTTTACGTCCCGTCGTAAAATTGAATAACGTTCATAATCAAACTTTTGACGTGGACAGAAGGGAATAATATATCCCACGCTCATTGATTGCCAGAAGGAATGAGGGCTGGAGCTAAAATCAACCGCATCGGCGGGCAATACAGTCACTTTACTACCACAAATATTCCCCGTAAAACCCCGTTGAGTCCAGCGTCTTTTTTCACTCGCTGGCTTCCAAGATGGACTTTGTGTGTGTGTGTGTGTGTGCCCTTTCAACAGGACGATGGTAAAGAGGAAATCTGTTTCTGTTCCACTGCATATGAATACCACTTGTGGTCGACAGAAGAAGAATCCTTTGATCACCGTTCAACTTGAAACTCGTTGGATTTCTACCTCACAGATTTCCTACTTCCAGGATTCTTATGTATTTATATAGTCATTATACTCAACGGTATTCATACAATAACTGAAAGGAGCCGTCCGTCACGAAGGTAACGGGATTTCTGTAACAGAGCGGAACGTTCCACGTCATTTAGTGAGTAAACTAGATCTGCAATTATTCCAGATTAATTCCAGTGGTATCCAATGGAAAATTTTCTACTGCGATTCTACCTTGGAGATTGAATTCATCTACCATAGGAGGACTGATAGAACAAAGTAACTCCTGTTGTGTACATAAGGCTTAAGGAGCGAGGATATGGATCCGATAATACGGTTTCCATAGAAAAACTGTGCTGATTCTACTACAAGTGATGTGTTATCTCTAAAGTACTGTGCTGATTTCATATGATTGATTGAAGCCTAAAGATGGTAGTAATCGGTGCATTTAATTATATTAACTTCAAATTATTTTCATTTGTACCTGTAATGCCTGCTTGATTTCGCATGAATTTCCAGGGTGGCTGGGAATGAAGTGGATGGAAAATTGTGGTGCGGGTTGAAATGTGGGCTTTATTATGGCCGAGTATTTTATTCAGGAGTCACTTTGGCATCTCCTGCATGAGTCTAGTGCCATTTTGAGTGGTTTGAAGTGGCTTTTGCATTGCGAAAGAAAATGTGAGTACTGTCAGTGCACGGCTAGATGGCCCTTTATAATCAGTAGAGAACCAGAGGGGCCACACTGGGATTTTCAGGGATCTCTTTCATAAACAATTGTATGAAAATTCAATATCTGTCAGCCAGATAAGTTTTATGTAGACTAGAAAGTTTTTTATGCTGTCGGAGACACAATCCTGAGTTTTCAGGGGGAAAAATGAGGGGTATCACCGAGGCGAGTACGGAGAGGGACCTCAGAGAATGTTATTTTGAGTGATGACTCAATTTAATGCTAGGAGAGAATTTTTGCATACGAGCATGGTAACTTATTCTATTCACGTAAACCCATTTTCAAAGCCGGATTTCAGGGAGGATTATGCATGATACCGGGATGAGGACAGGAGTGGAGCTGGATGAAACTGAAGCCGGGAAAGTTTACTTGACAACGTTCCGAATTAGAGGTGAACGTGATGTACGTCGACGGTGGGTAGATAGGGGATGTGCGTGTTGTAGATGAACCTGGTTCACCACACCACCTTCAACTAAATATATATATATATATATATATATATATCCCCTTCCTCTGCTCCGCTGTAAAGAAGTGTGAGGAGAACTTCGAACAGCGGCTGTGTATCGAGCTCATCCACTTTACTCCGAGTGAAAGAGAGAGAGAGACTACAGAGACTGCATTAGTGCTCCATGAAAATCTCAAGCTGAAATTCTACCTCGTTCCATCTTAATCCTCGACGTTACAGCTTGCTCCATTACAAAAAGTTTCAGTTCCATCCGAATACCTTCTTGGCGAGCGTATACACCATTTCAACTTAAATCCTTATTTCTTTCTCGTCCTCCTCTTCCTCCCTCTCACTTCCGCTCCCCTTTCACTACTTGCTCATATTTGCATTATACAGACTGACTTGTGCAGACACAAACGATGACTGTCCCTTTAATCACTCAACTTGCCGCACTTCCCCGACCATTTCCCGATTCATCTCTCTTGCCTACCGTGCAGTATCTCTAGTCAGACGATAAAGTTAACGAGGTTGTTTTGTTGACAACAGCCCCACTAAACTAGCATCACTAGTGGTCGCCCATGTACACTGCACGTAGATATCGTACACTAAACAATGTTGAAACCCATTCCACATTGTTTGCTGACTGACAACTTCGTTGTTCTCTAAAAGAGATCCTTAGGGGAACTCTCAACGCTCCTTCACATCTACTAATACAACATGAGGCTCTAACTGGCTTTAAAATATCCACTACACCGCCATTGCCATTCATACAGACACACACCAGACCCGTTCGAGTGGTTACAATCAAGTACTAGACTCAATAAAGTTTACAAAGCTGTCAAAAGAATGCACTATGATGAGCTTCAAGCAGCAGCTCCTGTTTTTGACATACGTACTATGAAGGCATGGTTAGGACCTCCAAATGACTGTCAAAGTCTTAATTCCGGCTAATCGTACATCACCCCTGATGACGTCAGTGCGATAGTATGAGAGTTCAGGCACGTTCCTCCACCTAGTCACTCACTCCAGTCACAGAGGATCGTCCCCATTACCATCGTCATCCTGCTGACTTAGTAATTGGTAAGCAAAAATGCGGAAACCCAATTCCATCCTCCCTACATGCTGTGAGGGAAACATGGGAAGATGAGGTGCTCTTCTGAACACGGCACTCGGATCCGAGGTTAAGCCCCTCATATAAAATCTAAATGTCTTGCACGGAGCGGTTGACATGACTGTACATGGGGCAGGATTGGAAATCCTCAACCGTTAGACGGAACCTCATGAGGCCATGAGTATTTCCTCGGATTAGGTCCCTCCTGAAGCGCATGCAGCAATAATAATAGGATTATGTGAACCGGATTCCACCTTTCCTTCGTCCAAGGAAATCTTGAGGACATTGCCTTCAAAAAAGAAATCCGTGTGGATATGAAATAATTACTTATTCCACAAGATTATAAAACTATAAACCTGTACCCTAAGGTCTTCATTACGACTCTCCATGACAGGAGCCACTATGCTACATCATCCCCCGTCATCATCATCTTTCCAAATCCTCCACCCTGAAGGTCACAAGAGATGTCGAAAAGTTTCGGAACTAACCCAAGCTTGGGCCTCTCTTTTTCAAAATGTAATAATACGCGGAAAATGTTTTGCATCTCTCATGGAAATTCATGGAAAACATACAGCGTTTTAGCATGCTTTCAGCAGGGCTTCAATTGAAGAACCTCCTTCGGGCTATATCAATACGTTGGGAGTACTGTATTAGGAGTGGGATGTTTCAAAGGCTCTCTACCACTACTGGGAGGAACATGAGATGGAAATGGGTGATGAAGCCTCTCCGCTTTCATTAGATATGCATGCATGAGGGGACAGCAGGTTGATCCAGTGTCTGTGTGTGTGTGTGTGTGTGTGTGCGTGTGTGTGTGGTGGGTATGCGCGTGAACTCTCCGAAGATTCCATCAAACTTTGACAAAGGGAGATTGCGAACGAGGAAATATATGTGCGTATGTGTATGCATGCATGCACATATGTCGGTGCGTCCCTATGCTTTCCCTGTGAGCTACTCCTTTGCGACACAGTGTCAATTTTTAAAGAGCTGTTAAAGCCATTAGTATGGCTCATTTCGCTATCCCTCCCCGTCTCTCTCTCTCTCTCTCTTCCTCTGCATATCCTTCCTCTTCCTCGGTCGTTGAATTGAATAATGAGGCCTGGTGGGCGAATGTGTTCATATGTCTGTGTGGAAGAGCAATGTATTACAAACAGGAGGAGAGAGGATCCCTTTGTTCATTCAACCATTTGACCGAGGAACATGATGTTGACATAGAGAGAGAGAGAGAGAGAGGCATAGGGGAAGAATAAATTATTAGTGAGAGAATCCCGTAGTCTAGGAGAATCAAAGATTTCCCCTGTTGATGATGATGATGATGATGACGGTCCTGGTCCTCGCAGTGGTTCTGTTTGAGGGATCATAATGGAGAAAGCTATGTGAGTGGGAAAAAAGTGCCGTGTGGGACATTACTCACACAAGTAATTACAATGAAAATGGTCATGACGAAGGCTAATGACCAACAGAGAACAGAGGATGACAATAGTTTCCCTTCCCCATGCTATACCGCTGTGGGCCTTCGTGAGACCATCAGACAGGTTTGGATTCCCCTTCAACCACGCATATACCCGCTTCCCACCCCTCTGGACGCACACGCAAGAGAGAGAGAGAGAGAGAGAGCTCTGGAGGAATCAATGGACCAGCTTGTAGCTCTACTGCACCCCTGGGTAGAGCTCTTATTGTCAAATTACATTCGTAGCCATCCCTCTTTGATTGTCGTGCAATTTATCACAGGGGCCTTTTAGTATTTGCATCAATTGTCCCATTGCGAACCTTTCCATCGTCGTCGTCGTCGTTGTTGTTGCTGCTGCTGCTGTCCTTGTTGTCGCTGAAAAAAGGGAACCACCATAATGTATACACAAATGGGTACGATATCCCTCTCACAGTCTCTCTTCACCCGCTCCTCCAAAGCTCTCCACATCCATCACTGTTACTGACCCTTTGGAGACACGAGTGTGTGTATGGACAGAATAAATAAAAGATACAAAAAGCTCGGATCCTCCGTCACCGCACTATGTCACCTCCACCGTCAACTCTATAGGAATTGGAATAGGTGCTCTTTTGGGAGAAATTAATCACGACCGGACTGGGAATCTACAGATATCGTAAGTGACGCGGATAAACCTAAGAGATACACATTACTCCACAAGGCCTATCTCTGAGTCAAGGTCCAGACCTGCTGGTAAGCCACACTCACATACACGGAAAGGGGCTCCCACTCCGGCACAATGTCACTTGTACTCAAAAGCCCCACAATGTGTGACCACATAAATTACGTGAGGTCTGGACTGGAGGACAGAACTACCTGAAAGGCAAATGCACTTAAGCTGGAACTGGGAATGTGTTGGACGGGATACTACAGTTTTCCTGGTCCTATCCACACCCATACACGTCTCTGACACGATGTAATTAATCCCTGTGGAAATACAGCGCAGAAAACAGTCCTGGAAGTCACACACATTTTCAAACAAGTTCCATTTCCACAAATCCGGCTCCACTCCTGCAAAGCATACGGTGAGGGTCATCTCCTGGTAAGCTTTGTTGGGGGGAAGATTATGGATCCGGTACAGAGGTGAGGAGCTTACTCCAAAGGTGAGTAGTAGGATTAAAAGTGGTATATCTGGACGAGTACACATACAATCCAATCACACAGGATTCGGTCTTACTTAAGCTGTGTAGCGAAAGATTTGATTTTCCTCTTGCCAATGGTCATGCACCTCCTCTCCGTGTGGCATCTAGGGTACCACAGAGAATCCACTGATGGATGACGGACGTAATAGGAGACTGGAGGTCTGTATGGCTCATCTCTTGGGAAATATCCCGTCGTATTTTTAATCTAGCAATAAATCCGCCGCAGGGGAGCATCACACATTTTTGGTTCCAGTCCACCAAGTGTAGATGTGTGTTTAAAAGTACGTATGCCTTTGTGTGTGCAGATGTGAGGGAGTGGGCGTGCATTCTCGACCTCGGTACAGAAATCCCATTTTCGCACTCTTCTACTCCTGACTTTTATCAATTTAATTTTAAACCCCCCTCGAAATTTCACAATTATTTGAATACGTAATCGTTTCAGTAGATGACAGATTAAATCTGGCGGCTCTAACAGCAAATGGAAGTTTAGAAAAGTAATTTGTGAACATTGAAGTCGGGGTTCCCCCACAATATTCTCGAACCCCTTGATGAATACGGTCCTCTCTCCCTGCCTCTGAATTTACAACATGGGCGGATGGGAAAGGGAAATGATAGCTGGACTTTTTACAAGCGGTTAAACAATTGCCGTAAAATTTCAGTTTGATGTGAGACTGGATATTGCCATTCATCCCATTTGCTTTTCCTTTGAAAAAAATAAACCATGGCAGCCGCTACCCCTTCCGTTTCATTTCCCACCCACGTACCCTTCTCACAAAGCTCACCCCACCGCCATCATTGTAAGAAAAGACTCAATCAAGACAAAAATGCCCCCATTCTGACGTCTATTATAATCCACCAAGCTCTTTCCTTGCAAAATAATACAGTCAAGAGCTCAGGGGTAGGGGATAAGGATACACGAGGTTGTAGGAAAATGCAGGTCCTCACAGTATTATTATTGTTATGTCTACTACTACTGCACCGAACTACAGTCATAATATTATTGAGACCTTGTAATCCGGATCCCTCCCCTGGCTATGGATGTGCTGGGGCTCTGGCGGCGGTCGTTCATTACAGACAGGAAGGAAAAGCTCGAGACGGGGGAATGCAGCCAATTAGGCTGCACATGGGAAGTCATTATGGGGCGACTAGGGAAAGCCCCGACCGCAAGTATGCACGGACGAATGAAGTAGTGCTCATCGTACAACCCCGATCCCTCATTTTGTTTTACGTCCGAACCAGATCCGTGCATGAAATATATTGAGAGCCTAGGGGATCCGTTCCAGACCACAGGGACCCGCCATCGTCCGAATAGCCTTAACGGGATAATTATAAAACGTAGCGAGAGGGTGAGCACCCGGATTCTCCCACGGACTCACTTGAGAGCTCACATATGGCGAGTGGAATGAAAAAGGTAAACCTTTAATTCCCCCCGCCCAAGACCTTGGGCTTCCACTCTAATTCCCCCGTCCATTCTGAAGACAAGGCCGTTGTGGCGGCGGTACACCACTCCACTGGTTTCCTGTAGGCAGTGTCCCCATCCAAAGGGTTATAGCATACAACTATACAACCCTGAGTGAGAAGAACTCATTTGCTTCCCCGAGTTGGAAATGGAACGTGACATTATGCCCGGATCAGCGGAGCTAATTTGGACGACAAGTTTTTCATTTTCTGGGAAGTGTCTTTAATATGGCTGTACTGTGCACCATCATATATAGGAAGTTGAGCATGGTCACAGCCTCATCCTATATTTGAGGCTAAATTTATACGGTAATAGCTATGCATCCATAAAGCCGCACCCCCACCAACAGACTTCCCAACCCCTCCTATTGTTTTGGGCGAACTGGTTAGTTAGCCCTGTAGTAAAGTG
>VYYI01002558.1:0-14517 GCA_021029175.1 Bilobella aurantiaca | reverse complement strand
GGAAAAGAAATTAGAAAAGCCCATAAATCATTTTTTTCAGTTTTTTTTTTAAACGAAGTACAGGTTTAGAATATTGTAAATACTTCTCAAGTGCTAATGAGTTAATCTCGAAGGTACTGTATCCCAAACCAAAATATTATTGACCTCATGGAAATAGCTCGTAACTTTATAGTTCTTGAGACCAAAGTGGAAAACTGGATCAATGACCAATTATTAATCTTAACTAATCAATCAATGGATTGATTAATTAATCAATCTTAAGGGACGAGGAGTTGCTGACGAATGACCTTGAGCTTCTGAGCAAAAAACCCTTCCAGAACATTGGCTGATCGACAGAACTGAGACTCGGGCTGATTAAAGTAGCGGCAGTTGTCGAAGATCCGGGACATGTCACCAATGAATTCAGGAAGACGGGCATAACGCCTCTGCTCCACTCTCCGCTCCACCTCACACAAATCTAGCAGGAATAATCAAACCACAAATTAACTAAAAATTATTAGTTAAGTGTAACAACTATAATTACGTTCTAAATTATAGCACCTTGATATCACTTGTTTCTCTTTTACGACTACAGAAACATATCCTAGTAAACTCAAAAGCGGTCAAAATATTTCAAAGATTCAAAAAAAAAAAATTGCGTCCACCTCCAACTAAAATGGTAAATTATCTAAAATGCTACTCTCTGAGCTAAAAATCGAAATCGGCAAGGCAAATTTCAAGGAACGGCGCTCTTTTAAATTAAGAATTTCCTTTTTTAGTTAAAAAATATAAGTAAAAATGATAAAAAGTAAGAAATAAATATAAAATATTAATTAAGATGATGATGAACATGATCATTTTTTAAGAATTTATAATATTCCTCACCCATAGGATCTTTGATGACACGAAAGTAGTTGGGTGCTTGGTTGATGTCCACTGGTTTCCGGAACGCTGTCGCTGATTTGTGTGCCTTGATGACTTTGACCAGTTTTTCCAATTCAACGTAGTCGTTCGGAGTAAGGGTTTGAGCATTAAGGCGATTGAGTGGAGTCCTTGGGTCGCATTTTCCGCAAACAAATTGGTCCATTTTGGGACCCTCAACCGGAAGGACGCCGACACACCTTCCGTGCAGCCAGTCATCACACTGATCACATGCAATGTAGAACCTGTCACATGAAAGCAAGCAATTCTGAATCCAATATCACGAATAGAAGACAAAAAGGCTTTTTTTAGTTTAATTGCCACATAGAACCTTACTGGGTATCATCGTAGGGCTGCTTGCAGATACAGTAGAGTTCGACGGGAGGTGGATGAAGACATGAGAGACAAATATATTCTGGAAGGATCCGTGACATCTCCTCTGTGATTCCAACGCAGTCTCCATGGTACCACATGTCGCACTTGTCACAGCCCACGTAGAACTTGTTCTTGTCATACGGCTTCTGACACGTACAGAACACCTCAACGTCCTTCTTTTGCGGTTTAGCTTTCTTTGAACCGTTTCTCCCAGCTGGAGCGGCTGGAAGACTCGTCCTTCCTTTCGATGTCTTCATTGAAGGACGTTTCTCATTGGATTTCCGTTTCTGAAAAATGGCCAATTTAAAAAATTTTAAATTAAGTTTAAAAAAAATCCATTACCCTATTTAAAAATTTATGAAAGTATGCTATTGCACATTTTCCCGGTATTTTCTTTTTAATTTTTTTTTCTACATTTTATTTAAATTAATGAATTACGTTTTACCTGAGCTTTTAAATCATCTCCAGTTTGAGGTAACAAATCTCCATGCTTCTTTACCTCTTCCATAACTTCATTCTATGAAAAATATTTTTTTTATGTTTTAAAGTTTTTCAATTTGATTTTTTATTTGTATTTGAATTGAAATTTTTTGAGGTACTTTAGAAAAAACAACAAGAAAACGAGTGAAAAACCGGCCTATAATAAAGGTGGGTAATTACTTGTATTTCGAGAAGAAGGTCCTTCTCAAGCAGTGCCCTCTTCTTGAACATGTCTTTCTTGAGAAGTTCCTTTTGCTTGTAGAGTTGATTGAGAGCTTTGTGAAGAGCCACAGCGGCGGTCTTTGCCGACTGCGCTCCACCGTCGCCTCTCACAGGACTCTTGCGCCTCGACTTGACTGGCGACTGTGGAAGTGTCACCGGGGTAGCGACAGTAGTCGGCTGAGCAGCACCTTGCATTCTAGAGTGTTGTGTATCCGGAATTGACATGACAAGAACCGTTGACACGTCGGAGGGTGCCATGATGTCCAACGGTGGCGCCTCTTCTTCACTCCTCGGCACCGAGGCAAGCACTTCCTCTCCACACATTTCAGGCACGGACAAGGTATCGGCTGAAAAAAAAACTCATGTTAGCCAAAAAACGTATCAAGGAACCTCGTATTGTAAAATTATAATTTGTTAAAATTATATCGTTTTATTTATTTAAATGCGCTTATCCTACCTTCTTATCATCTTTACATTAGAAATTAGCTTCGGATTAAAAAAAATGTCAGTAAAAATGAACCTAATTTCTACTAAGCGAATTGAAATTACAACAAGTAACTTAAGAAACCCAAGCAGATTTCAGTAGGCAGGAATTTCTTTATTTTAGTTTTCAGTTGTAAAAATCGAAAAACAAAAACTTAAAACTATAATAAGGAAAGGCTATAAAAGGCATATATAGTTGTTATTTTAAGTACTAGTTATTTTAAGTCTTTTCAATTAAATAGATAAATATTATGTTTAACAGGATGTGATATATGCTCTTAAGCTTGCTAAGCATTATAAAAACAGTCAACGATTCAGCCTCGTTAAATTGAGTAAGGGTTATAATTCCCTAAGTCCTTATATTTTCCTTGTTCTAAAAAAAACTTCCTTTTTAAATCTTCACAATTTCTTAAATTATAGAGGTTATGTCGGTCTGCTGTTTGTAACTTAGGTTTAATGCTGCGTAGGATGACCATTACTCTGCCTCTCTGCCTCCCCGTTTTTAAATACCGGTCGCCCTCCCCTACTGCTCAGAATCTTCTTGGAACCGGATTGGGCTGGAAAGAGATTAATCCGAGTGTTAACTTACAAAAAATTTTAATTAAAAAAAACTAAAAAACTTGTTTTAAAAATTAAAGTTTTAAAAATCTATTTCCTAATGTCTAAAACTGTCCAAACCTGATTACTATTTTGGCTAAAAAATTTAGAGCGGACCAAAATTTTCTGAGCGAAATAACCACTCCCGAGCAGAAGAGAGACGTTAACCCAAAAATGTGAAGTCGTCAAGCCCCAATTATGGTTTTTTAATTATTTTTTAAATCTATTTTCCATAAATTGTGGATCTAAAAAAAATACTTACATTGCACTAAATCTTGAGTTAGAACAAATCTGGCTTCAGCTTCTGCCTCATCAGCAAAGTCAGGGGGTGGAGACGCCATAATCCTTTCTGGCGCTGACACGTCTGCATTCAAAATTTGTTCCGAAATTCCGCTCATTTTGCGCTTCTTGACAGGTGGAGACTTGTTTCCAGTGCTCACAGTTCTTGCTCGCTTTGTAGGAGTACTGCTGTCGGCCGACGCAATAGTTACTTCCTCCGCTACTCCCATACCATCTTCGCCTTTGATTTCATATTCTGGCTCTGTTCCAGCGTCAATCGCTACCTCTGACCCATCCATTCTCGGTGGTGGAAGGCTTGATTCTGGTGTCAGCGCTGGGGGAGGCTTTGTCTTTCTTCCCGACGGCGTCAGGAGGCGTGGCCTGGTCTGCTGCACCGCTGGCGTAGCTCCTCCTCCTAGCGTGACTCCGCCCTCTGCCGCAGACGCCACCTGAATCCCAGCCGCTGCCAATAGCGATCCTAATCCCTCCTTTCGCAATACACCTGGTATCTGCTTCGAAAGTTCCGCATCCAACTGCGCCAACATCGACTGTGACATATTTGACGGAATCCCTTGAACCTTGAGACAGGGTCCTTCAGGGGTCTGAACAACTTGGGCAATCACTTTTGATCGCTGATTTTGTGTTTGAGCTGGTCCAGCCACTGGGGTCACCGAGCGCAAGATTGTAGGCATCCGCGGTGTCACTGCCGCCATTCTTGGCTCCGATCCCTGAACCTGCGGTGACAAAGCCACAAATTGAGTCCTAATTGAAGGTGAGGCTGCTGCTGACAAGATTGTCGCAGAAGTTGGAATCCTTACAGAAGTTAGCGGTGATGACGTTGCGATTGCCGTAACGTGTCGCTGCTGAAGGAGGCCAGTCAACTGCTGAGATGTCATTATTCCCGGGTGACCTGTCTGTGGAGATGTCGCCGAAGTTGGATTCGTAACTGGCGACACTTGCGTCTGGCCCTGAACGTTGAGACGAATGGGCGTGGCTGCTTGTAGGGTCATGCGCGGCTTCGACGGCGATACAATTGAGATTGGTAAAGGGCTCCTGGTACTTGTACCTGTGACGCCTTGTGGTGACGCTGAGGTAACGACTTGCTGTTGCTGAATCAGCGACGTCCGAAATCCAGTTTGCGCTCCTGGCGGCGTGACGCTGATAATAGTCTTTGGACTCATAAATGTCGCAGTAGTGCCAGAGCTGGGCACCAACTTTTGAAATACTTTGAGCCGACGGACCGCCCACCGGCGTAATACCCCGTGTCAGCGGCCGATTGAAGAACACTTTCTGTCCACCAATCGTCGCCATCATTCGAGTCTGCTGCGTCATTTGTGGCTGAAGCAACACTTGTTGCGACTGTTGGACGTAGACTGGTTGTCCTTGACTCTGATCTACCAAAACTTGCTGCGTCAAAATCTGTTGCTGCGGCGTCGCGGCTTCTGTTCCCTTGATAATTATCTTTTTCTCTTGAAGCTGAACTATTAGTGCTTGGACTTGTGCCTCTGTGTAGCCGGTCGTATTCAAAACAAATGAACGATTTCCCTCATTGTAAACGATTTTACTTCCGGCCGCCATTACTGTCGCCCCTGATGAAGTTGTCGCCTGATCCGACGACGCTGGCGCCGTGGTAGCCACCACTTGCGCCGTTTCCTCTTGGACTGAAGATTCTGTCGGCTGTTTCTGCTGTTTTGCACTTGGCTGCTCAGCTGCTTCGGCCACCTCTGATTGAACTGTTGATCGAGATGGCAAAAGCTGTATGATCGGAAGCCCCGCACCCAGAAAAATCTGATCCTCCCCCGTTGCACTCTTGACAATGTCCTTGTACTTCACTTCAATCGTTTTGGTTCCAACGAGTAAATGAAGAGCGCTATCCTTCAAGTCATCTTTTTGGTGCCAACGAGTAAATGAAGAGCGCTGTCCTTCAAGTCATCGGCTGTTCTATTCACGCGGAGAATACTTGGCGCAAGGGCCTGCTTGATAATCGAAGGTTTTCTAGCGTCCGCCGGTCGCACTAACGCTCTTGCGGCCCCACCAAAATTTGAATTCAAAATTGAATTGTTACCCGCCGGACTTGAAATGACCGTGCGAATTGCTGGATTGCTAATGTTCACGCGCGGTGAATTTTGAAGGCTTCCTCCAGGAGCTTGCGCACGAAACAGCGTAATTCCTTTCCTTTCCAAACTGTTAGGTGTTGATGAGGCTGTATTGATCACATGTACATTTCCGTCAGCCGTTTGATAGGCTGTTTGACCCGGGAGGAGGCCATTGACCTGCACGCTTCCGTCTTCTGTTCGAATGACCTGAACTTTTTGATTGGTTACTGTCACTTGCTGCTGGGGCGTTGTCTGAGCAGGCCGAATTGCGACTCCGCCTCCTTGTGTCGGACGAATCATAGCTCCTCCCACGCCGAGAGCCGTGGAGTTGATTAGTGCTGACGCTGAAACGCTCTGGGCATTTCCTACTCCAAGCGGAGTAGCTAGGACAGGTTTTTTGAGGATTCCAGTTTTTGGCAGCTCTTTCAGTGGTGTTCCCGAAGCGATCACCGAGGACGGCCGAACGCTTCCAGTGAGGCTCGGTTTGGATGTGAAGAATTTTCTTTCCACTTGGAGATGTAGTTTGCATCAGCGCCACGGCTTTTGTCGCTGGTGAGCTACCAGGCGGAAGACCTGAAGTTCAAATACACTTCTTTTAAAAAAAAAGTCGAAAAAATAGGACGTCAAATAATGGTGTATTTGTTTGTTTTTTTTAAAGAAAATTGAGAATACATAAAAAATATAGTGTAAAATTCGGTTTCAAAAAATTGAGAATAAAGAAAAAATATCGCATAAATATTGGTTAGATTAGAAAAACTGAGCATACAAGATACAAATTTGATATAAAATTTGTTTCACTTTAAATTTTTAAAGACTGAAGACCGCGTACCTTGAGTTGCTGCCGCCGCTGCAGCTGCAGCTGATTGTTGCTGTTGCAGAAGCTGCTGGGAAGCAGTAGGAGTTGGTGTCTTATTGGTGGTCGTAATTTTAGCATGGTTGTCTCTCTTGGAAGGATGGGCAATTCTGTGCTCTGCTTCGAGCTCCTTGAGCGGTGAGGCAGAGACGGGCATTCCCCTGGTGGACGAGAGCGGTGTGCTGGGAAGCGCTGAAGTGGTTTCCTTCTCCTTGCTTTCTTTGGGAGAGGGGTCCCACTTCTCTGGAATTCGCAGAGTGACGCCCGTCTTGGTCCTGGTGGAGCTGGAGGGCGGTTCCGGCTTTTTCTCGTTCTTTCTCTCCAGCTTCTCTCCATAGAGACGGATCTCCCACACTTCGAACTTCTCTTCATCAACCCACTCCTCACGCACTTCGGGATGTGAGGCGTCTGGAGACTCCGCTCGCTTCCGCTTTCGAAGACCGCTTCTCGACGGAGTCACTTCTACAAAGTATCCAGAACAAGCACGAAATTATAATTTCATCGCCATTTTAATTTTCAACCAATTGTCGAAACCCCACTCCCAAAACAAAATAAGTTAGACAACAAAGCAACAGATATTACAAGTAAATCGCAAAACTTCAACGATATCAAACCCAGCGATGAAGGACTTTGAAAAGCAAAATCATAAGGTGGAAAAACTAACCTGAGATATGAGATTGTACTTAAGATTTGTACTTAGTAAAAAAAAAATTAGAAATAAGACATTGCGCAGCACGTAAAGTTTGAAATGCTTTAGATGAAGGATGTAGAGGAATGTAAAACAAAACAAGCTAAAAAGTTGAACAGCACAAAAAAAAACGAGTTATTAAAATAGTTGGTGAACCTGAAGAGTTAGAGCTAACGCTATCACGCTTTCCTACGACCAGCAGCAGGAGGAATCAGCGACAGTGAAAATTAAAAAAAATTAAAGACGAGATTAGTTAGTTAAGGCTTTACAACGTGAACATTGGAGTAGAAATAAAATATCCAGCATTTAATTTTCGAAATCAAAAGAATCTGTTGATTGATCATCCTCATACCTCTCACAACCGTTTTTGGAGCATCAATCGGTATGATGTGACGACGGCGCAAGTACTGATAGGCCTCTTGAAACCTTCCCACTATACGATGATCCAGAATTTCACTCGTGATCACCTCCATGTCCGTCGTGATCTGACTCTTCCCGTCTGGATTCAACGGTTTCATCTAAAGTGTACACAAATCAGCCAATCAAAACTCACCAAAACCAAATTGTGCACAATTGTGTTTAACAATTTTTGCTGAGAGTGCACTTTTGACATGCACCTATTTAAAACAACCTTTTGACGCGGACACGATGCATCGGGCCATCGCGATGATGGCCCGACTTGGGTCATATTTGATTTCAGCATTCGTAGTGTCATATCAGAGTTCTATACAAAATTGTGTCTTGACCCGACACATTTCATTCTTAAGATAAGGGTCCCCTCTTCCCTTTTAAGTAAAAAAATACTTGACCTTGACCCCGAAAGGTAAGACTCACCAACCACATCTTCGAACTTAGCCTTCGTATTGTCCAAAAGGTCACGTGTGCCAAACTTGGAACCGCTGTGACATGTGGTTCGTCAGCTAGCGTGTCTCGGACGGACATACTGACCACATAAGCCCTGGCTCGGGCAAAAAAAAAGTAGCGAACTGATGGCTTAATTATTCAGAATACTAACGCAGAAACCAAGTACTTCAGCGTTAATCGCTTGACCACCATGACGACCATGATTCATAATAAAACCGACAAAAATGAAACCTTACTTGAATGTCATCCCATCGGACGCAGGCGTAGAGGACGCGGAGCTGGAAGGCCGCTGCATGGAGCGTATTGGCCTGCACCGCCGTTCGATACTGCCAAGTAGTTCGGAAGAGAGGCCTTCCAGAAGGGTAGGGCCAGAGCCATGTATTCGGCCGAGGATTCGGCGTGAACCCAAGTGGAATCAACTTCCGCGCACCACTCCTTGCCAGCTGTTTCAAATCATGCTGCGGCAGCACCAGTATACTTGGCTTCTTTGTAGAATGATACCAAAAACGATTGGGATGCGGATACTTGACCAGCACCTTCTCTGCCTTCTTCTCCTCCGGAAGTAACTTCAAATGAACCTTTTCGTTCGTACTCGTTTGATTAAAAGATCGCTTATCCAGAATCACTTGACGAGCCTTCACTTTCTTCTCATAGTCAGCCAGCCTCTCTCGCTCCACTTTTCGTTTTCGAGAATTCATGATCACTGCCTTGAGCCTACACATTGGGCTGTAGCAAATTGACTCGTAATTGACTTTTCCCTCTATTGCCGCCTTTTGACACTCGTATGAGAAACAGGTGAGGGAGTAGCCTCCCCCGAGGGGAAAGCCCATGTCAACCTTGATAATGACCGGTGACTTGTCCAGTTCGGGTGCTGGTCCACTGACAGAGTCCAGGACATCTTGGCCAAACTCCTCGAGTAACTCCTTCTCTTCTCTACTTTGACACTGTATTCTTCGAGAGAGGAGCGAGTCGAGGACGGGTACTTCCTTGGCAATCTTGGGATACAAAATACGATTCGCTGAAACGATTCCCAGAGAAACGTTGATGAGTTCCGTGCGAAACTTTCGACTCGGAGAATTTTCTTGCTTTTCACTCTTAGAATCGTGTTTCTCCGTTTTGACTTCCGGTTCCTCCTTCTTTATGTCTTCTGGTTTTACAACTTCAGTTTTTATTTCTTCAACTTTTACCGCAGTAGTTTCCACTGTGGCGGAAGTGAGTGTCGCCTCTGGTCGTCCTTCCACGACATCGGAGACAAGGCTCTCGAGAACGGATTTGACGTCAGGGTCGACTGAATCTGAAGCAGTTTTAGTGGATGCCTCTCCGTCGGTGGCCGGAATTGGCTCGATTTCGGGCACAATTTCTGAAGTAGAGGGCTGCGCTGTCGGAGGCGGGTCCACTTTCTTTTGTTCGATGGAAACTGCCCGCTTGGCCATGAGCTTGTCATAAACTTCTGGGTCAATGAGCATGGTCTTCACTTTGCCAGCATTTCCCTTGACTTGAATGACATGTTTGTGAGGTCCAGCGAGAAGACCTTGCTTACGAGCATCTTTGGGCTTGGCGGGTCGGAGATTAGATAGCCATAACCAACCGTAATTTCCATGTAGTCGAAATTCTTCGCCTTTTTGCTTCCAGACCTAAAAAATATAATATTGTAAACTCTATTTTTTTCAAATTCCATTTGCATTAACTTGAATTAGACGCTGAATTTTCAGCGTTATATCCAGCATCCAGCGCATTATTCTCATCGCTGTAACCAACGCTTTATACCGATGCATTTAAGCGTTAATATTGTTTAGCCAAACCAGACAAAATTTCGGTTCTAACCTGATGCTTAGGAGGAATTGTATATTTCACAAATTGTGGAAACAATTTGAGTCGATCCTCTTCATCATCCCTAAACTTTTTATCCAACTTTTCGTTTTTCTTCCTAAGCTCCTTCTGCACAGCAGTTGTTCTCAGGAGCTTCACATGTCCAACACCCTCTGCCCAAACGGGATTGAAAACGGAAGGTCTCAAGCCTGCTGTAAACGTCGCAAGCGCCTTTGAAAATTCCCGCGCATTCGTACATCCACTCACGCCAGCCATCCATGCCTTCCTCATCAAGTGCCAGTTACAATGCATCAGCGTACTCGGTATCGCCACCTCCATGTTAAGCAGCGTCTGACGAACGGTGGCCACAATACTCGTCCTCATCCCTTGCTGCACACCAGACCATTTGCACTCGGAGGCTTGCGTCAGTGAAAACTTGTGGCTCATCGCTCTCCGCTTGTCACGCTCATCTGTGTGCTGACCCTTTGAGAGAGCAAGGACGTCCGTGGAGTAGCTGTTCGTGTACGTACGATAACTACCCTCTTGGCCCAGTTTGTAGAAACCAGTTGACCTTGGAGAAAACAAAACATAAGATGACATTTTAAAAATATGTAAAACGTAAGACACAATTTTTGAAAAATATTTTCTAAAACTCTTTTTTTTTAATTTGAAAATAAAATGAAGCGCTGTAATTTAAAAAAAAAATTACTTGAGGCGTGTCATCCTCTCCTCCGAATCGACCTCCAGGTTGAGTGACTTTGACTTCGCAGCGATTTTTGGAAGAATAGATGTTTTTACCAGTGGCTCAAGATCCTTTGCTTCAAGTTTAATATCTTCTTCAACTTTTACTTCACTTTTATCAGTTTCTGAATTTTCGACAGTTTCGCTCAGCTCTTGTTCCTCTGTTTTGATTTCGATTTCTTCCTCAACGTCCATTTTTTCAACTTGGTCAGTCTCTGGTTCGAGTCGTGGTGGAAGACTTTCAATTTGTTGAGTTTCAGCTTGACTAAAACTCACTTCATCCTCATCTTCTTGTTTTACATCCCCGTTTTCCAGAAGCGGTAGTGGGCTATCATCTTCTGGTTTTAAGTCCTCACAACTCTCATCTTTAACATCGTCGTGCTCCTGAAGGAATTACGACAAAATTTCAGCAATCCAAGTTTTCAAGTAAAAGAAAACAATAACTTACACGAAGATTAATATATGGAAATAGAAAATAGAAAAACAAATACAAAAAAAAAACTTACCATGAAACTATCTTTGCTCTCATCGTTGAGAAGAAATTGCTCTACAGATTCGTCCAAGTCTTCAATTTTTCCTAGACGCTGCTTCAGCTTGATTTGATTTCGCTTCGCCAATCGTTCTTCCCGTATTCGCCTCTTTTCATCTTCCTTCTTGAGCCGTTCTTCTTCCTCCAAACGCTGCTTCTCTTCCAGCTCCTTCTTAATAGCCATCCGAACGCTCTCCTCAATTCGAGTCCGCTCAGCCGTCTCCTGAGCCTTGATCAACTCCCGCTCTTCGTGAATTTTCGCCAGAAAAGCTATATTGTCCGAAAATATTTGAGCAAATTGTAGTAAACTAAAATGTGTCAATGGCAATATAAAAAATTCGAAGCAACCAAACATTCATAACAACACAGCGTCTAATTCGTAAAAAAATAAGTTTACGCTAACGTACTATTTTCGGCTTCGAGGTAGGTTTTCCTATGATTGGTATTCATCTTGGCAGTGACAGTTTCCGTGATTCCCATTTGACGAAATATTTCTTCCTTGTGATACAAAATATTCTCAACAAGGGTTTTCTCGCAGTTTTCACTGTCAAGGCGAAAAAGGAGCTCCTCCACTTGGAGGCGGGTAGAGTAGTACCATACTTCAGACTTGTCTTCACTTTCGCTGAATTTAAAAACATTAAATTTTAATAAATATTCATAAAACAGTTAATTAATTACAATGTCAACATTAAAACCCAATTTAGAAACTTACACAATGATTCGTCTCACTAGGAACCAATATTTTCTCCCATGGCGATCGTACCCCAGAGTCTCGTGTCGGAGAAGAAGACCAGCTTTCTCGATTTCAGAGACACAGTCAGTCACGCCCAGGAGCTAATTATAATTAGGTTAATGATAGATGCCAACGACGACAATTAAATTATCTTCAAGAAAATATTCATGAAAATAATTTAACTTTAAGTGAGTTTCAATTTAAATTATTACTTCGTGTTGCTCGCAAACAGGACACTTCCAGTCGTCAGGCGGATCTTCGTCCCCTGCATTGAGTGAGATGCAGCCCAAGTGATAGTCCAATATTTTCTCCCATGGCGATCGTACCCCAGAGTCTCGTGTCGGAGAAGAAGACCAGCTTTCTCGATTTCAGAGACACAGTCAGTCACGCCCAGGAGCTAATTATTAGAAGTTAATAAATAATGATAGAGGCCAACGACGACAAATAAATTATCTTCAAGAAAATATTTATGAAAATAATAAAACTTTAAATGAGTTTAAATTTAAATTATTACTTCGTGTTGCTCGCAAACAGGACACTTCCAGTCGTCAGGCGGATCTTCGTCCCCTGCATTGAGTGAGATGCAGCCCAAGTGATAGACGGCAGGGCATGATTCGCAGCAGATGAGTTCTCCGAGACGATTGCAGGCACGGCAGTAGTCTTCGTGCTGAATGTTTCCCTCTCGAGTGAGAAGGTCTCTGACGCTGTTGCCCACCATGAAGGAATCAATGAGCCATCCGAGAACTTGGATACGCACCTCTGGGCCACAAAAAGGGTACTCGACCGAAGTGAGGACTTTTAGGATGTCCAACCAATCAGGGTCACTCTCAATGTAGGCTCGGAGGCACTCGGCCCAGGTCATGTTGTCAGCGAAGAAGAGTACTGATTGGACAGAGTCTTTACACTCGTTTGGACCATAACTCGTCCCTGCAGCCTCATCCTCGCGGATCAGGGCCTAGAACAAGGCAGCAAGTATTGTAATTTTACATTTATTTTTCAACATTCCAATTACACAGCAATTAATAGCGAGAAAATACCTGCAAATAATTAACTTATTAGAAAGTCGTGATGAATAAAATTTTCTCTGAACGAAGATGAAGACTGAGAGAGAGTATTTCTTAAAAAATCAAATGTAAGGAGAAAATTATAGTTTTTGTTTCTAATTTTTACCAATCTTTTTACTTTGAATATAAATAAAGAACATATAGTCTGGTGTAAAGAAAATTGGAAGGATTACTCATTCATTGGTTCAAAATACTGATGAATAAATTTCTGCCTTTGCTTCCTCTCATATCGTATTTTTATCATATGGTAAAAGCCGAAATTTAAAAAAAGCATATGCTAATTAAATTCTGTCAAACACAATAAAAGTAAGGATACCGATTAAAAAAAATGAACCCTTGAACTTATTTATCACCTTGAGAAGTTGAATGTGAATTTCAGCCAATAGAATACTTTGCTCTTCCGACACAAGAGCGGCACAAAAATCTTCAAAACGAAAAGGAGAGAGTCTGACAAGATTGGAAAAGCGCCGAATTGGTTCATAAATAGCAATTGCATCGATGAGGAGAGTTCTACTCAACAGTAGATCGTCAGAGGAGCGGGGAATCTCCAATTCCTCAACAGTGGCTTCGGAATCCAACCAAATTGGAACGGGTATGCTCGGCAGCCCTTGTAAACGTGCCGACCCGATTGACAAATCTGAGTCACTTTCCAGTGGTTCGTCAACTGAAATCGCGCATAAAAGTACGATTAAAGTAATTCATTTCAACTAACTTCAATTCAAGTATAATCTTAAGCAAACATAAACTAAAAGCTAATTGCAAACTCACGCGGCATATCATCCTCCAATTGCTCTTCCGTTGACTCCGATTCCGAAGGAACTGCCTCATCCGGATCCGACTCGACATTATCTGACTCAAAGTCTGAGCCATAGTGATAGTCTGCCGTGGAAAATCCTCGCCGCTTTTTCTTCCCTCTCCCGTTTCCGCCCACACTCCGTCGATCGTTTCGACTTGCGACGCACTCTGGCCGCCCTTTAGTAGTGGTCCAAGTTGTCGGAGTGTTGGCAGTTGTGGAGCTGCGCTTGCGCAGTGTCAGTGTTGGTACAGGTGTTTCAGAGTTTCGGTTTCGGTTTCGGGCGCTGGATCCTCCACCGCGACCTCCTCCCCGCCCGCCACCGCCGCGGCGACCACCCCGAGGCGTCCCAGGACTGGACCGATTTTTGGTGACACTCCCAAAGGGCCTTCCCGGTTTGCGACGGGGAGTCGACGTTGAGGCAGAGGGCGTGTCATTGGAAGCATCATCACCAGAGTCATCTGGAGTGGCATTACTATTCTTTCCCATGGCATAAGTAGGCTTCTTGTAAGGGTTCACACTCGGAGTGATTCCACTGGACATGGACGACCGAGTCCTCCTTGGACGTCCACTGTTGTACAGTTCGTCACTCATCTCGATTCTGAATCCAAAGCAAAATTTTCATTGATTTTAGATCAAAACATTCCATTTTTTCATTCCTTTCATTCAAATTGTCATGAAAAAAAAATCCAGGTCGGTGCAAATGTCTTGCTGAATATAATCCGGCCTTCTTAAGGTTGACGCAATCTTCCTTTGAAGATTACATACGTCTTAATTCCAAAGTTCCGTCTTATGGAAAATGACATTAAGCATGAATTCCTTAAAGATCGGTAACGTGCTAATTAGCAGTGATAAAAGTTAAATTAGCAAAAACGAGTGATGTCAACTCAATTAACGACTACAGTATACCATTGATTATCCGTGACAGCCAAGCTCTTCGACATGTGCTTTCACACCCCACCCCCAATAACATTGCACATTTACAGGGAGTTCTTATCCAGAAGCTCATTA
>VYYI01002557.1:0-14517 GCA_021029175.1 Bilobella aurantiaca | reverse complement strand
TCTCTTTTGCGAACCCTTCTCACTTTCACTTTGAATTTCCCTTTTGTTTTCTTCCAGCATTTTATCGATTATAAAAATTTTCCGGGAAATGCATCGCTGGAAATGCTGGAGAAAAAATTACCCGCATTACTGTAAATTTCTTTTTCGCCTATACCACCGCTGAACTTCAAAATTCCGCTGTTTGTCCAAGTTTTTTGGGTTTGTCGGATTCATGCAAGTTGATTGCTTTGGTTTATGTCAGGTTTAGGCAATGTTTGCGTTATGGGTGGTTTATGTACGCTAGGTTAAAGATATATGAGGTTTAGGTACGCTAGCTTTGAGATAATGTTAGGTTTAGGTACGCCAAGTTAGCTTTAGGCTACAGTGATGCTTCTAAAGGTTAGTTTACTTTGGGTTGGTGTCCATGCAACGTGGCGTAGTGAGGGGAAATGAAGTCCGGGAAGTTTGACGTGCTTCAGCCACTAATTGCACTCTGCGTTTAATATCCCCTTGCTTTCTCTGCTACTTTCTCTTCCGAATTTCCGCTTTCTAAATTTAGAACAAGAAACCAATTTTTAGGACACTCCTCTCCATTTTGTACAAAAACAAATCTCCCGCCCACGTCAATGAGTTACTTCCTTCAAAACCTCCCAAATGATTTGAGGATATTAGGCTATCGCTTTAGGTTCTACAAAAACCTATGTTTTGATTTACCTAAAACAGCTTAATTTGGTAAGGACTACAGTGAGACACACTTTCATTTTAGGTTTAACGTTTTCAAGTTTCATTTTTTAACCCTAATTGCCT
This sequence comes from Bilobella aurantiaca, assembly GCA_021029175.1. NCBI lineage: Eukaryota > Metazoa > Arthropoda > Collembola > Poduromorpha > Neanuridae > Bilobella > Bilobella aurantiaca. The sequence goes on along the minus strand of VYYI01002557.1, from coordinate 13,731 downwards.
CTAAAACGTAGAAAACAGTTTTTACCCTAATGTACCCCTAATACCCAAAGGAGGTGCATAGAGATTTGAGACCCTTTTGAGGCATTTTCGAGCCTTTTATTGTGTAATATTTTATTTTCTGCTGTTTTTCAAGACTTTGAGAATAGAAAGTGTTTTTTATAAATTTTGAATTCTAAAACTGTTTCAAACACAAGTTTCAAGCTTTTTTCAAAATTCAAAACGCCCAAGTTTTGTAAAGTCCATTATTCCAATTAGTACAAGTTGTTTCCGAGTCATTCTCCGGATTGTGCCTGTGGTTTAAGTTCTATTTAAAACTTTCACCAACTTTGAAACCACCGTTTGTCATAACTTGTGCAAATTTTCTAGGAGAAAGCTTTGCTTTCCATTTTATGCTCAAATTACTAATGAGCAAAAAGCTCTCTTTTACTTTCCCAAATTCTATATTCACAAAAACAAAGTTAGCATAACCGGAAAGCACTATTCAAAGACACTCAAATAAAATTTAATCTTATAATTAACCAAGGTTAACTTCTCTTTTAGTTAACATAATGGAAAATCGAAACACAAAACATTTTTGAAAAAAAACGCAAATATCCTCATACAACAATATCAACTTAAGCACTAAACCTAACACTTAACCTAACCTTAACATGTTGACAAACCAAGCAAGCCCGTGCTGAGACACGTTTTTACGCCTTCGATTTCTGAAATAGTTTTTTGAAAATCAGCAAATAGGAAAGAGATACTTTTCCTGTCCTATGTCGTACTGTGGAATTCACTTTCTCTTTTTAACTCTAAAAAATCTGTAGCAATGTTGTAGAAGAGCTTTTTTTCAAAAACGAGTGTTGTCTTGTTTGAATTAGCATTTTCCGCTCAAGATCTTTATTGGGATCGATGAAGGGCCCTAAATGCAGCTTAGAATCGATTTGGGCCATGACATGAGTTCAGGTTGTCCTAAAATATGTCACCATAAGGGCCACCTGGGCCCATATCACCCTTCCAGGAAAATCAGATGAAAGCATTACCTTTTATTACCTCTGAGAACATGGAGACAACTAAAAATGTCAGCCTCCTTTCTCTTGTCTTCTTCTTCGCTCTAGAAATAGAACGATCTTCAAAACGGGCTTCGAAGAAACGGTTTTTTATGCTATGCTATGCTTTCACCAAGGCTTTCACTTCCGCTTTCACCGAATCTCTCCAAATTCAATTCAAGGCCCCCCACCGACACAAGAACTCGACTCAATTTTCTCAGAATTCTCTCTTCCTTTGCTAAGCTCAGCATTTCTCATGCTTCAACATGGGAATACAATTGTGTCAAGTCAATAGAAATGTTGTTTCAAAATAAGTATTCGAGTGAACAGTATAACATTGTCATCAAGAGTATATCACTGTTGGACGCTGATTTTCATTAGAGCAAATCGCTTCGATTCTCTTAAGTGCAAATTACAAATCAAATTCACTTCAACATACGCTCAATAAACTGTTAATAAAATTGAAATTTTTTTAACACATAAACAAATAAATTTCACAAAATTACGTCTTTTATATCTACAACTCACGGATGATGATCAGGAGGATTAAAAAGAGATTATGCATATGGATTTAGATTTTTAGTTATTTTTAATGTGGTTTGAATTACTTTCATTTTCTTTGGATAGTAGAGATGGAGGAAGTTGGAGATCAACTTTCACTTTTCTTGTGTTTTACTTTTCAGAACTTTTACTTTAACAAGCACAGAATGTACAGTGAGTTTCAAAACTATCAGTAACATAGTGGGCGTCACTTGTTACTTCTTGTTCATGGGCCCTTTGATGCGGTTTTTCCAGCGCATATTTTGCTGTCTTCTCAATGTCTCCAGACTTCCAATTTTTTTTAATTAAAGAAAGTAGTGGTGCATCTTGAATATTTTTTTCTTTTACAGAATAAAAAAAACCTAAGAAAGTTGGCATCAAGGTCAATTACATATTGAAAATAAGCATAAATCAATTCTTAGGTTTAGACATCTCTATAACCTAAGTCTGCAACCTTAATTGGCGCAAATTTATTGATGAATTCCACAAAACTTAAATTGTGTTTACATTCGAGGCCAGTTGAAAATCATTTTTCGAATTATTGCGGAAAACTACACTATATAGGTTTCTTCGACTTTTATTTTATTGTTTAGCCAATAACTGTGGAGCAAGCATTAACTTTTAAATGATTTTGATGAAGCACTATGATAAAAGTGAAAGTTATCAAGCGAAATAACAATAAAAAAGAAAGTATATTTTGAAATATCGTGAAAAGAGAAAGTATATTTTGAAATATCGTGAAAAGAGAAATAATATTTTGAAATATCGTGAAAAGAGAAAGTATATATTTGAGAATTGGTAATGGAAAATGCAAATGCGCGATTAGACTTCTGCTGCAGCCCTACCTTTCTCCGTTGAAAATTTAGTTGGAGAGAAAAGCGTAGGCAGGGCGAAGGGCATAAATCAGGGCAAAATCCCATTCTCTAATCTCCACATTCACTGAAAAAGAGCCATAGAAAGCAACAGAGAAAATGTGTCAATTTAATGTAGCGAGAGTGAAGCCCCAAAATTTCAAGTCATTATTTTCTCTTCTAAAAGCCGTACTTTTTTCCACTATTTAGCTATGGTCACTTTTTTTTCTTTGAAAAACTCCACAATTTCATATTTTTCTAAAAGTTTTTCATAAGTTCTAAAAAAAAATTCCTTGACCTGAATACACTCATATTTGTTTTTTGTTTTCGCCAGTTTTTCTAAAAATGTATTTCTACCAATGATACGTTTTGACTCAAATCGCGTAAACAACTTTTGTTTGATGGGATTTCCTTCGCACGACTAACGCTCAAATCTAACGTGATGAGATTTGGAGACATGAAATCAATGAAAGACATTTTTTGTGCAACATAGAGCTAAAAGAAATGTGACAACACTGCTGCTACCAGATTTAGTTTGCACATCTTTTCTCAACCTAAAAATAACAGTTTCACGAAAATACACTACCCAGAAAACTTTCACTTTTATTGCTATTGTAGATGTTGATGTTAGGAATCGTGTGACAAAGATATAAAATATTAACCAGATTACTTATTGGACTACAGTAAAACTTGGGTTGATTATAAATAAATAAAATACTTTTCTATGCAAAACCTCACAAGTTGCTTTATTGTTTAATCAATGTTATAAGTTTTGAAAAAATTGTTTAGAATTAAATTCAAATGGGTTCAAAACAATTTGAGTGTAGCATAAATAAAAATTCGGAAGCTTTTCCTTGAGTTGTAAACAGGAAAATTATGTAATGGCCAAACACACTGTTCTAGGCTCAGGAACTGGCAACATTCTCCGACCATTTTGAGAAAGCAAGTTTTTGTTACAGTGTCGTCAAAGCTTTTGAGCAATAAAAACTCAATTTATAAAATTGTGAAGCTCAACTTCAGTAAAGTTTTTGAGGTATTAGGCAGATTGCGCATTATTGCTTCATTAGGGAGGAGACAAGAAAGCACATATGAAACAATATAACTTGATTTTGACCTTCGAAAACGCTAACTTTTACCAATAGGTTATCGAAACCTTCTCAAACAATATTTTTTGTTTATAATTATGTATTGAGAAAACAAATTGTACAGTAGTGGGCAGTCGACTACATTGCATTGTACTACAACATTGTGCATTGCATTCTGACAGATTCTCTGTTTTTCCAAGTGTGTTTGAACAACTACGCTTCTTGGAGAAAGGAAAAATAGTGGTTTTGATGAAGTAATTTTATTTTTTACTTGAAAAATTCCCTTTGCGTGCAGGAGCAGAGGCGTGAAAATTTCTATTTTGACAGTACAATTTATCCTGAACCCACTGTCTGCCATTTGGCAAATGAGGAACAGAAGCGGTTCATTTGCAAATAACGGTTGGAGAAAACTAGACATTTTGCAAATACCTCCTCCTTTCATCATCATCTTTCAACAACATAAACACGCTCCCGCAAATGAGGCAAAAGAAAAGCCAGAGGAAATGAAAACTTAGCCAGGCGAAGGGTACTTTGCTTCAAATAAGTGCCGATCCTAAAGTAAAGTACCCACCTTCAAGGGCTCCCTAGTCAGAATTTTTTAAAATTAAAATTTAGTATTACAGAATTGAGCAGATTTCAAGATTTTCAACGTTTTTGTAATGTTTTGAATTCAAAACAGCTTTATGTATTTCTCGCAAAGGTGGCTATTTTAAAAAGGTTTGGGTACTTAAGGGCCTAATTTTGTTGTCCTTATCAAAGTGCGTCCGACAGAAGACTTTAAAAAAGTGTGCGTTACGATTTAGAGCGCCAAAGAAATTGTCTTTTGTGCTTTTGAACACCGAGGAATTCAAAAACAACATGAAACATGAAAGATCAGATCGAAAACAAAAAGCAAATGAAAAAAATTTATAAGCTATGCGTCAACTAAATGTCGTTAGCAGAAATGCTGATGGCTTACAAGGTCATTTAGCTAAAATTTAGTTTAGAAGCATATTTCTTCAGTTTTATGAAGAGTTAAGTATACTATTGACCATACGATGCAAATAAAATGGAAAGAATTTTTTATTTAGTTATTTAGTGAAAGCAGAATCAGAATTTTTGTCAGAATTTGTATCACCTCTATCAATAAGAAATTTTGAACTTGATCATTGAAACCTAGCGAAAGCAGAAAGCAGTACGCTTCTTGCTAACTTAAGAGTTGATTAAGGACAAATGAGGTTTTTTACATCACGTGATCTGGGGCTGGATTTTGACACTTGCAGGAGCATGAGTTAAAAGCTGAATTGCAAATGACCTCCTATAGAATCCCAGGATATCTGTATCTTGGAGAAAGCATAGAGAAAGCACCCAAAGTAAATCACTGCAAAATCCTTCATTCTAAAGCTCATAAATCTACAACGGGTAGGTTCCAGCGAAGGTGGGGGGGGGGATTGGGATACAACGAAAAATATAACCAAACTTAAAATAGGATAATCCTGCCTAATTTCACAAACCTAAAATTGCCTAACCCAAATTATTACCCCTCAATTCAACATTGTCAACTCACTATTGTCGAGTGCCCCCCAATAGTTTTAGTGGAGAAAGTAACAAATGCTCTAGTAGCAGGAAGAGAAAGTTGCAGATTTGAGTGGTTCTGAAACAAAAAATGCTGGAAATGTTGCCATCGTTTCAATGGAGGGGGGGCCACCATAAATCTCGCTGCACATTATTAGGAGAGACAAAATGGTTGCTCTAGCCTACGGCGCACCTATGAAATAAATTTCAACATCCCTAGGAATCGACCCCGGAAATGAATAAAACAAAAGGTCTCTCTCTCTAATACTTTCATTTTGAAGCACTTCTCAATAGCGTATAGCGGTAGAAGGAGCGTAGAGCGTAGAAAGAGAAAGAAACGCCCCGAGATGTACTTTTGTTTTTTTTTCCAAGGAGAAAGCCTCCTCTTTTCTAAAGAGAAAGCTTACTTTCTCTACGTGAATTTTCAGAGGAACAAAGAACCTGAAAAAGAAAGTTCCGATTCCAGGCCAAAAACCATTATTACGGAAATGCGGGCTCTTGGGAATATAATGAACGAATTCATTATGCATGCTCCATTTAATTTTATTTGGAAAAACCAATTTGAAGCATGGTATTTTAAATTTTAAGCTATAAATTAACTTATGTAATAAAAAATATTATAAAAATTTAAATATTAGCGTGCATAGTCTCCACAAGAACCCTAAAATCTCAATAAAAATAAAATTTTATGCCGGTGATCCATTCACTCGAGGGTACGAGTGAAAAATGAGTGATGGAGAGCTGCATTTTATAATGTAGTCACGTGATGTAAAATATAAGTATGGCGTACTTTTTTATTTGGAAACTTTGAAAGTCAGTTTAAAAAAAAAAAGGTCTTATGAATACTCAAATATAGGTTTGAATTATGTACATCTTCCATTTTACAAAGAGAAAAATATGATTGGATCCCTATTAAAGGCCGGAAGCGCTGGGCGTAGTAGAGTCTATATTTCCATTAAGGATCACTTATGTGAGAAAGTGGGGAGAAAGCACTTTGTGTGATGTAGAAGGGGCGGAGTGACCGGCCCTGGACACATTTCATTCACCTTCACTTTCTCCAAAAGTGAAAGTGAATGGACTTTCTCCCAGAAAACATTACAAAACTTTACCAAGATGAGCATTGATAAGTGGCTTGGATTTATAGTTATGTTCTATTGGGAGACCCTTAAGGGCCCCCCTTATAAAAGCCTGCAATCCATACAGCCTGAGCCTTTCAGCGTTCGACTCGCGTAGAAAGGTCGAAAGTTGTTTTTCCTAGAAATTGTCGAAATGAAGAGAAAGGGGGCCCTTGGGCTACTAATCGATTTTCAAAATCTTCTGGATCTGTTACCATGGCAAAAAACACGGTTTTTTTCCTTTCTCTCTCCCAAGACAAAATGGAGGTCAATTAGCTACTTTTCTCCAAGTACTCAGCACAAATTGCTCCTTAATTCCTGCCAATTTCAATCAATTTACAAATCTCCAGCAACCTTTCACTAGCTTCCTGGAGAATTTCCTGAAGAAAGCAACTTTCTCCAGGCTTCAAAATTGAAAGACTTACCTTCCATTGTAGTGCCACTTAAGTTTTTTATCGGTAGATTGAACAGGACAGGATGTTCCACACTTTGTGGAAAACCACCACAGCAAGTCAACATTTTAGAAAGTTTGTTTCTCTTTTTTTTTGGAAAAAGCAATTATTCTTTACCATTTAATGTAAAAGGAGGTGAAATCAGGTGAAAGTAGCCTCTACAATACCCTTCTTAGCCAATGCAATTACATTTTATCAAATTTAAGACCCTCTTACCTTTACTTTTCAAATTCTAAGACTAGAAAAAGAAAAAGTAGTTGCCATAGGCTACAGGTCACGGAAGACTTTCACTATTCAGCCGGAAGTGAAAGTCCAATATTTTAAGCTTCAAAAAAAGGTTAGATGAAGACAAAACTGTCATTTTTTTTTTGGAAAGGTAGAAAAAGAGAAAGTGTGCTTCTCTAAGATATTTTTCGGTGAAAGTGGATCTTAGAAAAAAATTCCCAGAAACCCAATTTTGAAAAAATATTTTCCCGGTCATTTGAATGTTGCAAATTGCATCTGTCGCGAGAAAGGGAAATTGAATTAAAATTCCAAGGATTTTTGTGTCCTTGTTATTTTGGCAGCGGGTCAAAAGATGACAGAGAAAAATTTCATTAAGTCGAGTGGAATGCGGACTTTCACTGTTTGACCGAAAGGGTCACAAAGAAAGTGACAATAAATGAAACAGGAGCTCAATGCGACATAAAACGTTGTTGCGTCAGAGCGTTGTAGGACATGTAATGTACAGAGCGTTGTTTAATTGCCGCACGAACAGAGAAAAAACGATGGGAAATGCACATCTTTCAGTTTTAGAGGTGAATTTCTGGAATGCGATATTTTGCTCGAGAGAGCCATACACTTTTGGACTTTCCCTTTCTGCCACGGTAATTAAGAATGGCTCTGTATATTTTTTCAAACCTCACTTGTAGTCATTAGCTTCTCTATTCTGTTTACACGACAACAAAATATTTTGAGAAGTCGGAGAAAGTAGGTGAAAGTGGCATTTTCGGGCTTCAGGCTTAATTTTAAATCATTCTCTAAAAACGTAAAAAATTGTTTTGAATAGTGGTTTGGTGTGGTGAAAGTTGTAGCAGTGAAAACGGAGGCGTTTTCTCCTTGTTTGTAAATTCTGTGCATAAAGTTTAGTCAATTCCTTGTTCATGCTCCAATCATTAGGTGACAAAACGTTGGGAGAATAATTCCACGCCCAAGCAAGACTGTCATCGCCCATGCAAAAACAAACACCTTCGAAAATGCTTTCCCTTTCAAATTTCACCCATTTTCTAAATTTAAACATCATCGCAACGACATTCACAAAGCAATTATTATTTTCCAAAAGTCACAAAAGTCTCCAAAGTTGTCAAAGTTAGATCAAAGGCCAAAATATCTGTCAATCGACAACAAAGGAAAGTGAAAGTAACAAAAAAAATTTTTTGGTAAAGAGAAAAACAAAAGCAAACACTTTCTTTTTTTGATTTTGACACAGAATTATAATGTTAGAAAATGTTCTATTTTTGGTTTCTTTTGTAGTTTTCACGTGAAAACTAGGCAACAAGTTGCACAATTGAAATCAGAAAGGTTTTTGTTTTTGAAGGCAAATCAATGTTTTGATGAAAATCACTATATTTGTTTTTGAGATTTAGTCTTCAGGTCTATTTCTGAGGGCTATTAATCACAAATTTGCTAGTCTTTGAGCATAAGGGCCACTCATGAGGACTTTGAATCTTTTTTGGAAGATGGGCCCTTCATAAGATTTTAATGAGACAAAGGGCCCACTCCAAGGGACACCAGAGCTTTCACTGAAATCAAATCATCCGAAAAGCCCCTAGCTTCTCTGACGAAACCACAGTAGCCGCCAAAGCCACAAAGAATTTTCAACTGCTCACTCAACCCTGATTGACGTGTTGACTCACTATGTACAGAATCAAAATAAACGCATACAAAGCATATAACAAAAAAGCTCAAAATCCAGAATGTATTCTGTTGTAACCGAATTATTATGCAAATTATGTACATTACGTTTCAATGAAAGCAAAGGGATTGTTTGTCCAAACATTTTTCATTTACAAACAGAACTCATTTTGCGAAATGAGTTTTAAAGTTTGCTTTCTGAGTAAGTTGTAATTGTTTGTTATATTTTTTCGTTTTAAAATTAGTAAACATTGTTTATAACTTTGTTTATAAGTTTATTTGTTAGTTTGTTTGTGTGCTTTTCATATATTTGAGAGTTCAGTCTATAATGAAATCTGTCTCAATATCTTCCATTCTTCTTTACGTGCGTAGGTGCAAGTGTTAGCATAATGGAGACATCAATTGTGCACGCGTGTGCGTATCAGCGTCACCTCTGACGCTTGAGCGATTTATTTTTCCAAGCTCGCTGATTCTGCATGAGCTTCAGCGCTTCTCAAATTCATTCGTTGACATAAGCCGGAAATCTCAAGCTTGTCATTTGTCACGCTGCGGGTAAAACAATTGTCATTTACTAAACTTTGTGATCACGAATCTAAGCCAATGGAAATAAAGATTTATCTAAATTTGTCAACTTCTAGCTTAGGTTTTGGCAAAATTTTTGAATTCGACTGTTTCCCAAAACAAGTTTTCCCGTTCAATTGTCAAATTAGCTTATTTTACGAACTGAAATTGCAACCTAATTGCTAAAAATGGTCTCCTTTTGCAAAAAAAAAAAAACTCAGCGTTTTTTTGAAGAGTGGGAAATAATTGATAATAAATTCAGAAAAGCAGAAAATAGAAATAATGTTATTTTGATTTACGAAGGAGAGAAAGACGTATTTCTTTTTGGGAGTGGAAGCGTATTGCGGAGATAGCGCTGGAGAAGACACTGGAATGAGAACAATGGCTGGAAGAGACTGGCCAATGGGAATGATGGATTCTCTCTTTGAAATTTAATGGGCCTCCAGTGCTGTCTCGGCATTAGACAGAGGGACAACGGCCGAGGCTTGTCCCACTTTCTCATCTGGACAAAAATTGTCCTCTGTTCTGGACAAAATTGTCCTTCGCCTTGTCCAGGAAGGTGTCCTGGAATGAATTGCTTGTGGTTTCAGTTGACACATTTATGCTTCCCGCGGGAACTTCCTCCTGTTTAAAAAAAGAGGCGACAAGGAAGACACATGCGAAGTCTAATTGAGTTAATTTGTTAACTTTCTCTACTCCACTTATTTCATTACACTAAGCTTTCTCCGCACAACTTTCTCCAACTCTAATTCTAGAAAGCAATTCTACATATCCCAAAACTTTCTCTTTTCAGAACTGTAAAAACTCAATTTTGATCAAAGTTTTGAGGCAGGAGGAGCTTAATTTGAAAAAAAAAATTCAAATGACTTTTCTCTTGCTTATTGAATTTGTTCTAGACAAAGGGTTTTAAAATAAGCGTCATTGCTCAAATTCGGGGTAAATTGTACAAGAAATTTAATTTTTCTTTTCTATTTGCTCAGATTTTATGTAAAAGCTGAACGCCATTTAATATTTCATAAATCAAAGTTGTACCATTCTCGTTTAAAACAAGATACTATGTTTTCTTGGGATTTTTTAAGTATATTTTTTTGAACTTACTTGAATGCTATTTTTAAATTATAAATTTTTGTACTGTTAAGAACTTTATTCAGTTGCACAAACTTGTTGGATACTGTCTTTGAGCATGTTATTTAAACAATAAATTTTATTTTAAAAAAATGATTTGGACATGTTTTAGAATCGTGCGCAGCGCGTACCGTGACTTTTTTTTAGAACAAACGATTTATCGATGTGAATTTGGTACAAAATCCCTTTGAAAATGAGTGCCATTCAAACACTGTTCAAATAACTGTAATTTACGTTTCGGCACTATTTTTGAATAGTTGTAAAATGCTGGTTGGAGCTTAAGTTCCTTTACGCAAATTGAATCTATGTATCAAATTGCCCCATATCTTTAGCCTTTCATCTTTGAAATATTCCTGGTCACGCCCACTTGAGATCAAGTATCAACTATGGTTGAGAAATGATACGTAAGTGGATCAAGTAACCCTGAACCGCTGTCGTTGCCAAGAGAGCAGCTATTTTCAGCGATTTATTCCCTTTCTTGGGATTTTGATTTGGCTAATCGCTGAACTGTTCTCTGAACTCTGAAGTGATTGACTAACGTGAAATTTTACATTCAAATAGTCTCAGCTGCAGATCCAACTAAAGTAAAATATAAATATTCTTACGCAATTTGCACTGTTTGAGATTGATTTGGTGATCAATATTTAAGGCGGATCAAAGGCCCCCGCCTGAAAAATTTGAAGTTTTTGGCGGGATCTCTATGACGCCATTTTGGAGGGAGAAGATTGGTGGCGTTGGAAGGGTACATGCATCTCGTGAATTTGAATAAATCCGAAGTGGAAGATCGTGTAGTGAAAATTTACGAGCGGAAGCCTTTAAATTAGAGATTCTCTCCAAAGAGCATTGGGAATACAACTTTTACTAAAATTTTCTGCCTATTTTCTATTTTTAGACTACGTTTCTACAACACGCATCAAAATAATGATACGTAAAGGTGCGATTTTGTAAGAGAAAAACTACGCTTTTCTTTCTGAAAGGCTCTGTATCAAGAATGTGACCAAAAACGTCATAATGCGGGAAAAATGAAGGATTTTCTGGTCCTAATCTCGAAATTCCTAAGAAATGACCTTGGGACGTGTGGGTACAAGGTGGATTTGAGCTAATGGCGTCTTAAACGGCGTAATGAAAGTCGCTTTATGAGCCCTTTGAATTATGGTTATTTAATTAAAAGGACCTCCCACTCAAGGGCCCCCTCCACTTGGGCAGGGCCCTTCGAATCCAATTTGGCGCATAAAGTTAACCTTAAGAGCCTCTTAGGAGTTACGACTTAAACCTAATATCTTCGAAACTAATATTCTTGCAAGAACCAGCAGAAATGGCGCATAACTCTACTCGAATTCAATTGATAGGCGCGCACGTTGCCCTTTGATACTTCTTATTTCTATTGTGCACTGTGTGCTATAGTACAAATAAGGGTAATCTTCTCTAAAGATAATAAAAACTTGATCAGCACGCCGTAAAGTTCAATTTGTGTAATGTCCGATTTGTCCTCGAGAGATGCGAACGCGCCTCTAGCGCTAAATTAAGCAATTGAAGTAAGCAAAATTAAGCAAAGGGCGTAAAAGTGAAAACAAATAAGCAAAAAGAAGTCTTTTGGTTATGCTTGGTTTACCCTGTTGAGTTGTGAAGCAAATAAATTTGGGATTGAGATTTCAGTGGCGCGTGAACGCCGTTGGTGGCGTAAAATGCAAATAACTTCTATTCTAACTTTAAACTTAAATGTTTCTAGACGAAGGAGAAAGTAGAGAAAGCAAATGAAAGCGTCATAAATCTTTCTTAGCCAACAGAAGTCTTGAAACGGAAAAAGTTGCTTTGCCAGTATTTGTGTGAATTTAATAAGCCACACGTTAGATTTAATTCACTTTCACTGCCAAATTTTAAATAATCCTAATAAATCATTCTGGATCAAAATTATTGCGGACTTTCACCGCCGCGGCGCATAATTTCTTACTGATTTCGCTACAGGATTTATACGCGGTTTTCACGGTGTGAGTGCGGAGTGCACGCTTCAGTTCTACTCGAAGTTATAATACCACAAAGTATACTAGAAACATGAATAATCATATTAGCCTTAGAAATCATATTGAAAGGAAGAAGTGATTACTTGATTTAACAATGATTCGATTACTTCATTGACATTGCTTTAGTCACATCAGTAATTTGTATATTATGACTTCGATTTTTTTTACTAATTTTAATGAATTACTTAAATTACTTCGGTATTTTTTGTTTAATATTCATTTGATTACTTGATTATTTCGATTAGTATTGCTAAATGGATAAATTACTTTGATTAACATGGATTCAAATTTCTTTTTCATAATATTTTCGATTTAAATTAAATTTTTGTGTTCCACTTGTAAAGGGGACATTTGTGAATTATCTAAGGTTAAATTTTATTAAATTAAACAAGAAAATTTTACGAGTGGCGCCGAAGACGGACCCAAAAAATGTTACTTTGTGTAAACAGTGGTAAATTTTGTTCTAAATTTAGTAAATTACATTCAAAATTTGGTAAATTTTTGTTGAAAATATGGCTAATGTGTCTGCATGGTTCTGTTGAAGTATCGAAAAATGCTTCGAAAATGAAAAATCGACTTTCTGGAAAACAGAATTATGCCATCAGGATTCATGAGACGTTGTTTGGGTCGATTGAACAAGTAATTTTGATTTGACAGATTTTGGCGTTTATTTTTAGACTATTGGTATGAGAAGCTTGGGGAATTGTTGTCAAGTGAAAGTGGCAGAGAAAGCAAACACTTTGTATCATTAGACATCGCTTTTTCCAGGATGCTTTCTCCAAGATTCCATTGGCAATGGCTCGGGGATGCGTAACAGGTATCGCTGGAGCAGCGTGGTAATGATGCACTGGATTTCGAGGCTGGAGGGCTGGAACAGCTTCGTTAGAATAAGTCTACTGAAGTTCTTCGTTCCAAAACTTCCAAAACTTCGCAAAAATAAAATTCAATCAAATTTATGAACTTTTTCCGACATCTTTTTAAAGCCAAAAGATCGTGGTCACCCAGTGCAAAAGAGACTCTCATTCAGTGCTAGTCATGATTGTGTGTCAACACTACAGAGTGAAAGGTTATGTTAAAGTAGTTTCGAAAAAAAAAATTGAAAATCGGAAAAGTAGAGCGAAATTTTGCATCTTTCATAAATTTTTTAAAGCTTATTTTAAATCAAATGCTGTGAAAATCAAAATCGAAGGTGAAAGTGACTTTCTCCGTGAACTCAAGGTCACGGATCTCAAAATTTAAAAAAATATATTCCTGAGAAACAAGTTTCTCCAACGAAATTTTATTATTTCATTTAAATGTACTTTTTTAAATAAAGTCTTGGCGTTATTATTAATTTCTGTTTTGTATTATATTGCAGGCGGCTTCTTGATTAAGTGAAGTGAAAGTTTGCGATGAACCAACAAAAATGCAAGTGAAAGTTAGATGCAATTCTGTATAGCTCAACTTGACTTTGGGGGTAAGTAAAAATTATAAAATATTATTACAGTATAACTATATTAATTT
>VYYI01002556.1:0-14521 GCA_021029175.1 Bilobella aurantiaca | reverse complement strand
TGTTTCCGAACCGTGTTTGACTGGCGGCGGATCTAGGCCAAGGAGATTGAAGAGGAACTCAAAGGCAAGGGACCAAAGGGTATTGGGCCCTTCGTGCTCAAAGGAGTACAAGTGCACTATATCAAAATTAGTAAGTAATTTAAGTGTGCTGCGCAAATCTAAAAAAAAGTCTTTATTCAATCCCTGAACAAACGACGCGACGCTCTACCGAAGATGAGAAAAAATGGAAATTAATTAAAACGAATTCTGGATAAACAAACGCCTACCTCTTTTTTTTTCTTAATTATTTAACTTTTGATAATTAATAGTTGATTACCCTTAGTCACATTTTAATTACTGATACCCTAAACGCCAATTTTTAGTGTAGCCATAGAGCAGTTCGGGTTCCAGGTCGAGTTTGTAGTAGTAGGGCTCCTTGGTCGTGTAGTTCCGCCATTTTGGCCACTCATCCCCAGGGGTGGGGTCCCTTTAAAGAAGTTGTTTAAGCAAAATTTAAAAAAACTTTACAAACAATCGGCAAAATGCTTTGGCTCATCTTACGCGGTAATGGCAAAGTCTGTCCACATTTTGCAAACCATTTCTGAAAACTGTCGATCTTTTCCAGTGACCACGAAGGGAAGGGTCCAGAGGTAGATCAAGTCGTCAGCGTGCATGACCCCTTGAAATAATTAAGAGCTAATTAATATTTAGCTGAGCTTGTAACACACGCCAAGAAGCAATCTGAGATTCAATAAAACGTGAAGGGATGTTTCCGAACCGTGTTTGACTGGCGGCGGATCTAGGCCAAGGAGATTGAAGAGGAACTCAAAGGCAAGGGACCAAAGGGTATTGGGCCCTTCGTGCTCAAAGGAGTACAAGTGCACTTGGCTCGAGAATTGACTCAAGTAGTCCGCCGTCAGGAGGATGGGGGCCTTAAAGAAGAAGACGCTGAGCATGTCCACGAGGCCAGTGGTGATTTGCGTAAAGTTGTCCTTGGACGCGCTGGGGTGAATGTAGTAGTCAGCCAAGGACTGGGACGCAGGGCCCCCCAAGGACTCGTCACCTAGCTCAAGGGCATTGAGTAACGTTGGAATGAGCTCGTGGCGTACATAGACAGGATTCTCCAAGTGTCCGCTAGGGTTAAGGTTAAGGGCCCATGCTCCGCCAAGGATCATTGACCCTTCGTGCTGATTGGCTCCTAGGAGGATGGGGACTTCGCGCGGGTAAGTGCCCTTCTTGAGGATGTCCAAGGGCTCTTCCGTCAAAAACGCTCCGTCATGAACCGGCTCAATGACAAGGCCCAAGGTGTCAAAACGTACTTTCATTTGACTTATGTCTGTTAACTAAAAATATTATTTAGCTTAAAAAGGACCCTTTAAAGATGATTTTGATTCCATTTTCTAAATTTGAAAAGACAAGGCCGCAAGTTGCCAGCGAAAAGCCGGCAACATTCCATTTATGAAATTTTGTGTACGTTGATAGTAAAAAGGATTAGAATCCGAATTTGACCTCAGATTCCAAAAATTCACAATTGCTTGACCTCCAGAGGTCACCGAAGATCGACGTAGAAAACCTAGTGCTTACGCCACTAAGAAAAAATCACTGAAAACTCCAACGCCAAAAATTTCCCTTGATTTAGGTTTCCCCAAGTGTTCTACGCAATATTTTTTGAGTGGCGTAAACATCAGGCATTTTACCTTGACTTTGGGTTTGCAAATTTTGGAAATCTGAGGTCAAATTGGGATTCCCTCATTTTACAATTTAATTACAACATTTTGAAAATCGAATGGGCCGACTATTCACTGGCTACTTGCGCTGTGGCCATGTACTACTTTATAATAGAAATCAAACTAGCTCAATTTACAATTTTCGGCCTTGTAAGATTTTTTGAATTTTTTTCTAAAAACTTTGAATTTTTAAGTAATTCACCATATTGACAATTGAAGCGATAGCAAGCGTTTGCCAGGGCAGTGCCTTCATGCAGTCCACCATTTCCCGACTACTTGTCCAGTCTGTGCATCCCACTGAGATGGCGAAGCGTTCAGCTGAGGCCCTTGGATTCTTGTCCCTTGCCCAGGCCGCTAAGGGTGTTCCACTTTGGGCAATGACCTTGTGAATGAGGCCTACGCCAATTTTTAAGTACCCATATTAAAGTACGAAAAAAAATAAGGGGCCCTTAGCCGTTATCTCACCTGTAGTCGTAGGGGAGAGCAGTTGGGCAAACGCCGCGGCGGCTCCTGCCGACTCTCCGAAGAGCGTCACTTGCGACTTGTCTCCGCCGAAGTGTTCAATGTTCTCTTGAACCCATCGCAGCGCTTGACGCTGATCCTTGTAGCCGTTGTTCCCGGGCACGACGTCGTCACCAGTGGACAGAAATCCAAGGGCACCCAGTCTGTACTGCAGGACAACGATTACCACGTCGTCATGGCCCATTAAACGGTTCGGACCATAGATGACCGTGTCACCAAACAAGTTGGCTCCGCCTACCATTGTTTTTTTTTTTCAAAATTAACAAGTTTCGAAATTTTAAAATTCAAACGCAATTGCAATTTTTAAATTTAGAAACTAACCATAAATGTAGACCATTACCGGAAGCTTCACATTAGGTGTTCCGGGTTTCTAAGGGACGTGAACATAAGTCAATCGAGAAATTAATTATATGACTAATTAATGGTAATTAAAACTAGTAATTGCAATTAAAAACTAACAATTGGCATGTGGACATTGAGGTACAAGCAGTCTTCGCTGGCAGGGGCCAAATTCGTGAGGAATTGGGCACAAGATGGCGGATTTTGCGTCCCGTCACGAACAACGTTCCTCCATCCATCATCGTCCGGATTCAAGGGTACAGGAGGCTTAATTAAAAAATCAACTTCTAATTATGTTTTAGATTAAAAAAAAACCTTGTTCAACATTGTTTTTAAAACAACTGAACAGCAGCACAATTACTCCAAAATCTTACCTCAAAGCGTTCGGGCTTTCTTGCAAATGGAATCGCCTTGAACGAGTAAATCGTTTTCCCATTTGTTGCCAAAGTAGTGGAGCCCTTAATTTTCCCATACAGGGTATCTATCACCACATCCTCGTCAAGGGCACCATGGACCCTTGACACAAGAATCAAAACTAAACAAAAGGGCCCCAAAAACTTCATGTCCTCTATAAATTACTGGCCCCAAAACGTAGCGTGAATGACTTCCAATCAACCACGCTGAGAAAAAAATTCAGCAGGCCTCAAGTACCCTTATCTTATCCAGATACTGACATTTGATTCAAAATCAGCGAAGTACAATTAGTTAAACATTTAGTAAAACACGCAAATAAAGCTCAAATGTCGATCTGTCAGAGGGCCCTTGACCTCTGACCCCTTGGACCAACAACCGCTTCCCAAAATTTGAGACAAGTCTTTTGCCTTGACTTTATTTTGAAGTACTTCAAAGTGTGCACAGACTTTTTGGAACATAAAAAATACTAAATAGATGATTACCGTGCAATTCTCTTCTAAAGCAATTTTTTAAATACTCTCACGATTTAGAAAAGTAGCCCAATAACCCCGTACTCTCTCCATTAAGTTAAGTGTTTTTGAGACACTCCTAATTGCTCTGTAACTAATAAGTTTACGATAAGCTAGAGCCTCCTTTAGATTAATTACTCTGTAGATAATGATAAGATAAGACGTAAGGTGCTCTGTGAAAACGTAATTTCTGGACTAGATTTTTCAGGGCGAGACGGACAAGGCAGCGGCAGAGATGAGTTGCTTAGTTTCTTGTGTTGCGGCGTTTTCAAAGGATTCAGAGTCCTCATCATCTTCGGTTGAGTCCAAATGGAGCGGATTCGATAGTTTCTAATTGCCAAAAAATTATTACAGTTAATTTTCAGAAGTTTGAATACCAATTTGTTTGTCTTAATTTTACTGCCTTACTTTTCCCATTACGGCAATAGGAAGCGTATTGATTGCACGAGCTACTCGATTCTCAATCAAATAGAACATGTATTCATCGTACAGAAGCCTAAGTAGATGGAAGGATCCAAAACTTGCAGCACTTCGTAGAGTTAGATCCCGAATTACTAATGAACTAAAACAAAACAGTAAAAATGTAAAAATTGCTCTACTTCAAACTAATTTTAAAAACGTTAAAAAACGGACTGCTTTTAAAATTTTACCTGTAGAATGACCATTTGAGAAGGAAATATCTTGCGACTGAAGTATATTTTTCTGTGTTCTCGTGTGGACGCAGGACTCGGTCCACCACGGATTCGAGCCAAGTGGCCCATTCTTCAAGGCTTTGATGCTGGGCCAGTGCTCCCTTGAAATCTGATTCTAGGTCGGGGACAATGTCTAAATTGCAACCGCAAACCCATGAAGCCTGAGTTTAAAAAAATAGTTAAAAATTATAATTGAATTTTTTTAAAAGCCAGAGAATTTTAGATAAAAAAAAGAAAGTTAATTGGAATTATTGGAACTCACCTGCTCTTCAACACAAGTAAAGTCAACACGATTGAGGTCATTTAGCATTTGATTGATTTGAGTCTCATTGTCAAGGACGGCTCGAGCAGCTTGGGCGACGTGATTTAGCGATGTGTAGCGACGAAGTGTTTGTCCAAATGCCTTGAGGGCTGCCAACTTTACTATAATGATATCTTCAGGAAACCCTATCATTGCTGAAGCGAGGCATCCCTCAACGACCTTGGCAAAGTTTCTTATCGTTTGAGTCATCACCCCTAAATAGCAAGTTAATTAAAATTTAATTAAAAGAATTAGGTCACATCTAAGTTAAGTCTTAACTCTAGTCTAACCTGGAATCTGCTTGAGCACATCAGGCAGAAGAATGTTGGATAGGTGCTGATACAGTTGGAAATCAGTCCGACGAACAAAATCTTGAATTGGACGTAAAGTACACAAGGCGTGCAGTTTTGTTCTGCAATTTAAAATATTATTTTCGTTACTTTTACAACAGTTACTTTACCCATGAGAAAGTCTATTTGTACTTTGGTAGGATGGATTCATATTGTTGCTGCTGCTCCAAAACGTAACCTGTTGCTCCCTCTGCACGAAAAAAGACCCGCCAGCGTCGTTGAAAGTCTGATAATTGAAAATTCACCGTATCCTCCAATAGTTGCTGAAAATTAAATTGAAAAAAAAAATCAATCTCCAAAGACAACAAATTAAAACAGCTCAAACACATTTTTAAATGGTTCCATACACTGCAAAGATCCCGGTAGAGAGATAGGAATACGATCAAATCTTCAGCAGTCAAATCGTCAGGAAGCGGAATTTGAAGGTCCAAATCTGGCAAGCTATTGATGACATGCGCCGAATCACCCAAATATTGCTGAGAAACAAGCAAAAATTGGCAGTTTATTTTACATTTAAATGTTGCCTAATTATACCTGAATAGTCGATGCTTCAAATGACGTAAGTCCATTAAGTAGTTCTGCATGTTCCCATTTCGATAGTTTGACTTTCTTTGCACTCGAATGACTGTTTCCGCCAGGTGAAATCCCGACGCCGCGCGGAGGACTGGGGTGATAAATCCCGTTCCCATTGCCCCGCCCACTCATAAGCTCATCAATCATCTTCTCATCAACCAAGTTGAGCGGCGACTCGGGTTTGAGACGAATTCCGTAGTAGTGATATTTCGAATTTCCGCGCGTCCCCAAACGCCGCGTTCTCAGGCCCAAAAATACTGATCGTATTAACTTGCCAAAAGACGCAGCGTTGACTGGATCCAACGCATGATCCTTGCAGTGCTTGATATAGTGGTAGTACATTGTAGAGCGAGGCAAACTCACGCCATCAGCCCTCTCAAAATTGTCTAGAAGCCATTGAACCTAAGAAAAGAAAAACTATCGTTGCAAAATTTTACAACAGGCGTATAAATCATTGAAATCAAATTAGCTTTGATAAAAAAAAATCTAACGGCTCAAACTCAAAACTTCAGAATGTAACAAAATAAACTCGATGACATAAAAACCAACTTAAAAATCTGTTGCGAGCAAAATAGCAGGATAATCCAGGAATTAGAATAATTTATGGGGTTTACGGTAATAGGACAGGATTTGAGCGTAGCGAGGATATCATTCGAAGGAAAGGTAGTTGAGCCCTTTTCCACGATCGTATTCATGCAAATCATGATCACGAGATCTTCGATCGGAGTGTCTTGGCCCACTGCCTCGTCCTCAAAGCCCATGTTCAAGTAATTCGCCTCCTCGTTCTCCTCGTCCAACCAAATTGACGAGCTCTCTGTATTTTCACTCGATCGAATTGTGTCCGAAGCTGTGACAGTCTCAGTTTCAGTGTCAACCGGAAGCGTCGAACCAAAGGTTTCATCATCATCGCCCTTCTCCACAACCAAGCCGAGGATAAAAGACCAAGAAGCAAAAAGCGAGTGATTAGAAATACGAATGAAAAATAGATTAACAAACAAATAATACTAAACAATAAACACCCGACCGATAACAATTAAATTATACAATGCCCACTGCCTCCACTTCCAAACTGAAAGCCAGTAAAATAGTAAACAATATGCGAGGAACAAGCTTGTGAAAAGAAAGCAAATTCCAATTTCCTTCCAGACAAACACAACTTACTGTTGCAGGGGAAACTCGTGTGGCATGATTTGCACTAGCCGTCAAGCTGTCCACGTTAGCATTAGTTGAAGAGTCGTTAGAGTCATTGTTGGTAGTGGAAGCTACCAAGTAGGTGATTCCACCCTCCTTTAAATTAACAAATTAGTTAACTAATCTCACTACAAATACCCCTCCCTCCTCAATTTAGGCTCATTCGAGATGCTATTCGGGATGTTAATTACCCGAAAATCTAAAGACTACCCGAAACGAAATTGTACTCTAAGTTATTGACACATATGATGATGATCAGTTTGTAAACCGATTAAAATTCTCACCTGTGCGTACGTAATTCCGGCATGTGGAGTCGATGTGTAGAATTGCGTAGCTCCGGTTGCGCCATAAATGGCCGTGTCTCCAACCGTGTACACAGGATAAGAACTAAATTGTCAATGAAAAACAAAAACAAAAATTGAACTAAAATGGTTCCAACTCTCTAGATTTCATAGCCATAAGATTGTGAAGCAAGTTGAATGAAGAAAATATGGTACAATCACAAAACAGACCAATTGAAAACAAAAGTCTCCGAACTAATTCGTCACTGAACTCTGCAAAAACTAGGACGAAATACTTCCAAGGCAAGAATTAAGTATTCCAGAGATAGACAAGACATTTAAATGAGAACAAAAGCAGTCAAGAGTCAATTCGATCGGCTTCGTTACATGTTTTCTCCATTTAGTACTGTGGCTGCTGTTGTAGTAGTAAATAAAGCCTGTTGGTCCGTAGACCCCTCGGCATAAGTTACGTACGTTGGAGCTCCTTCGGGTATCGAGTCTCCAGCCTCTCGCGCGTCCACTGCAAAAAATAACAACAATAATAATTAATACCAACTTTCCCCTAAGGCTAACATAACACAACACAACCCACATGCGTAAAAATGCTAAAAAAAAAACAAAAGTGTAGTTTAACATTCCGGTATCAGTCAAAACTTGCAAAAATTGAAACCGAAGAGTGCAGCTGCAGAACGATGTCAATATTTCTTTTTTCTACTTACCACTCCCAGCGGTCGGATTGACCGTTGTTAATGCAGTATAGGATGGACTTGTACAAATGGCTGTTTCTGCTGTAATATCCAGCATTGACAAGCAGCAATTACAAGTTTACAAGAAGATAAATTAGCTACCTAGCAATTTAATTAGCTTTGATTGAGTGACGAGTTCCATTGACGATTTCTTCTAAGCTGCTGACTTAAGTGTTCATAACTGTTGTGACATTACACCTTAAATTAACCTACCGTTGATTGTGACATAACTTGGCGAAGGGCATTTGACCGTGATTCCCTGTACTTCCTGTCCGCCATTCTCCGTAGGTGTGCCAGGTTTACTTGACGTTTCACCACTCTACACAAGGCGCAAAAAACAACTTGAGAACGACCATTACCATCAATCATCTCCCCATAAATACGGCTAAGTCTTACATGGTCCGGGGAGTTGACCGGTGATATTCCATTCTCCTCTCCAGCGACATGAGCCTACGTAATCAAGTAATTAGTGATTGAGCACAAGGGAACCAACCAATGGGGGGATTAATTTGTAATCGTTTGTCTCCGTTACCTTCCGCTGCTTTTCCTTTGACGACGACATGTCCAATGTTGACCTGAGGAGCGACAAGGGAACAGACTCGATTAGAAACGACAGGGACAGACTTGTCCACAGATGATCCCTCTCCCCTGGACAACTCCAGTTGACATAAGACGCAAGTAATCTGATTAATGACAATAAGGGTTCACGAGAGGCCTTGGATTAGCGGTATGCTCTAATTGCTCACACAAAAGGTCAGTCACCTCCTCCCAGAGGTCAGACGTCACTCAACCCTCCAAAATAAACAAATAAAAAATTCCCTACAAAAATTAATAAACATTTCAACCAATTTCGCAACTTTGCAAATGAGTCATACAATTCAAGTTCACGCGCGCTTTTGCAGCCCCAATTTGTTACCTGCCCAGATGTGCAAGCAGCTGATGTAAAAAAAAACTGTTTTGAAAATTAAACAAAATCATAGCCTTTTAATTCTTAAAAAACATTTAAATTAAAAGTTAAATCGTGAATCAGCTGCCAATTAATCAGCTGTTTCTTGACTAAAACAAAGTTTTGGGTTATTTAGTTTAAATGTCAATTAGTTGATTAGTTACCTTTAATTACACTATTTAATTGGGCCAGAGGTCAACAACGATACATGGAAAAACAAGTTGACCCCAAGTTGCTGCTTACAATTAAAGGTTAGGTGCCACAGCTTGATACCAGTAATTAGTTTATGATGTCGTGCATGGACTAATTGATTGATTTCTTTGTAAAGTGCTGCGGCTGCTAAAGCCAACCCTTGTGGGGCCATTGGCCCTAGCCTGTGACCCTCATGACCTCGCCGGAGACTTATGGGAAAAGGAACTCAGTTCAGATGTCACTTCCGTGCCGGGGATCGGTGCCTTATCCTTAGGAAACTTTTTGAGGCTACCGCAAGGCTTTGGGTACACTAATTACGTTACATTGCCCTAAAATAACAAGGCAAAACATAGGCACACAAAGTGTAACCTTTCTTTTACTTGCACTAACAAGCATTTGCAATTCCATGCTTTCAGAAATATGTACCTGGGAGAACTCTTTTCAAGCTACGTCGTTGTCCAAAACGAAAGTTCTGTCGTAGTCACTGAAGTCTGTTGTAAAGTAAGATGAAACAATTATGCAAGTTGTTCAAAAGGCCTTCCATCCTTGATCTAAGCGTATTTGCATAATCGCTGATTTTCTTTTCGTGTGAGGTTGAACTTCAAACGCAAACGCAGAAGTTTGTATTAGCCAACAAAAAGGCATTGGAAGACATGAAATTCGGCGCTACTGTGGACATTGTGATGCATCATGAAATTAAGGAAATGGGAAAACACATGTAAGAAGTACTTTTAAGGAAAGAAATTCCAGCAATGTTTATGTCTATTCTTATACTCAGGCTTATCGTGACGTTGCAGTATCTTGTTCCAAGCATCAGTCCCGTCGAGCCAATAATTTTAGAACGATATTTCAAATTTCAAGTTAAGAAACCATTAGATGTCAAGACTAAGCTCTATAATGCCGAAGTAAGCCACCTTATTTTAAAGTAATTTAGTAATTATTTTTCAATCATTTCCCTTCACTTTCCAATGATATAGTCTGACGAAGTATTTCTGGAAGCTCAAGTTCAGAATATCACCTCCGCACCAATCTGCCTAGAGAAAGTTGAACTGGAACCTTCACCTGCTTTTAATTGTAATTATTAAAGTTATCTATAAAGTTATATCATTCTAAAAGCTTCATTTCAATCTTTTGAAACCCGAACCCATTTCTTTCCAGGTATTAAATTGAGCGATGCCCTATATTCCTTATCCACCGCAATCGACCCCTCTGACAATAAACAGCTCAATTCAAGATGGCCGAACAAAATGCTGGACCAAGACGATTCCTTCCAATTTCTCTACCGCCTTACACCAAAGGCCGACCAGGCTCGATCGGCCGTCAGCATCGGGAAATTGGACATAACTTGGCGAACGGCATTGGGTGACCGTGGTCGCCTTCAGACTTCACAACTTCAACGCCAGGTAACCTTTGTTCCACAGTTTGTAATTCCAAATTACACAATTTACAAGTTTCTATTTCCCGCGTTTTCTCAGCCTCCCATTTTGAATGACTTGAAGCTTGTCGTTACACAAATTCCAGACATTTGTCCAGTTGATACGCCTTCAGAACTTACCATTAAACTTTCCAACACCACAACGTAAGTTTTTGAAATTCATTAATTTGGTTGACAATAATCTTAGATTGCCAGTTGCTAATTATTTAACATATTTCTGTTAGTGATCGGAAAATGGATCTCCAGATCGAGTTGGAAGATTCCGTCGAAAGTTACTGTTGGCTCGGAACCACAAAGTACAAACTTGGACTTTTGGCCGAAACTTCTCAGACAGAGATCCAACTTTGTCTGTTTCCCATCAGAACCGGTTTGATTACCATTTCCGGAATTAGAATCACTGACGGATCTAAAGGTGAAAAGTTTCTATTCAACGACATTGTTCAGTTAGTCGTGAAGGATGTCAAAGCATAGTAAAAACGAATCAACAAAACATCTTAGAACAACAAAGAAATTATTTTATTTCCGAGAACAAAAGCAATAGTCAGTCGTCAAAAGTTTTAGCAGCCTCACTCACAATCTTCTTTTCTACTTTAAATAAGCACAAACTGCATTTTGCCTAACAAAAACTTGTACTAGTAAAATTAAGGATTAAATGCTAAAAGAAGCCATTTGACAGTTTTGTTTTTCGTGATGAGATTGGACAACAGCGACAGTACACCAAGAGATTGTGTTTCGTTTAAAAACACTTTGATTTTTCGTTTTCGTCTTTTTACAAAGTGCCACATCGCAGACTACAATATTCTGCAACTTCCCTTTTCTTTCCATGGATTGCTTTTGGCAGAGTGAAAGCCACTGAAGAGGGAGTCATCTCTCTGACGCTCCATAATATATTTCTGTAAATTAAAAAAAATCAAAATACATGCAAGTCATCCTAGGTTAATTACAAGAGACCAATTAATTGCAATTAGTCCATTTCCCAATTATGCTCAAGTGCAACAGTTCACTTTTATTCACGGTAACAAGTGTCTCTTATTTTTTTTTGCTGTACAAATAATCTCATTCAAGCTCCCCTTAAAGTGAGTAACCCTTAATTAAGGATCCAGGTTAGGTTAAGGGAGACATTTGGACTTATTAATCACGCCTCGTATTCTAAATTACACTTAAACATTTTCAACACCAAGATTTTTAAACATGATTTTTGCAAACTGAGAAGGCAAATAAGCTTAAGTTGTCGTCAAAAAAGGAATAATTAAGATGCAAATACGGCAATTAAACTAATCTTAGCACTAAATCAAAACTACAAAACGGTGCAGACGGCAGGTTTCACATAAGGGTTCTTGGCCGAATGTGAAAACCCAGCGTAGAGTGGATCCTCGCCCTGGTGCTCCATTGTGAATCGCTGATTTGTGTTAAGTGTTTTTGAGTGTTCGCAAGTGGAGAACATAAAAAAATCAAAATAAAAAATATAAGGTGAAAACAATGTCCCAGGAAAACGGAAAAGAGTGGTGACAAGGGTCAAATTAGGTCAATCCCAGCCATTCATGCACGTTCGCCATTCTCATTTTTAAGAATTGGTGAGCTAAAGCAGTTTAGCAAAAGGAAGCAAGCAACAATTATAATTACATTTTTAGAATTCAAGCGCAGCTATAAAAACGGAATAGTGGAAGTTGGGTTCAATGACCTCAACACATTAAAAATGGAAGAAAATCCTATCATTTCCTTTTTTCTTTGTAAACTTTGGAAGTGAAATGATTTATGGCCTTAGCCGTTTGCGAATTATCAAGAAAGCTAAACCTTAATTACAATGTACACATATTTCCACGTAATACTGACAATAGTCGACTAGAATTGATTTGGAGACGATGCATTTAGAAAAGACAGTGTGTGGACACGGTGAGAGACTTTTTGCTTGAGCGTGACAGTAGTGTGACGATGACCACGGTGCAAAAGAGAGACTTTGAGATAAGATGGAAGCAGCAGGAGCGAGCAACAATTAATTTCATTTTTGGAGGTTGTTGGAACGGGCTGGAGGGCTGGAAGGACGCTTTAGATGACACTGCAACTACTCTTTTCTCTAAATGGATTTGCCTTTTGTGAGCTGAAGCCGACGTACAAGTAGTCTTCAGCCTCGTGGTCTGCAATGTACTTCTAAAAGAACAAGAAATTCCCAACACCGTGAAGTATTTTAGTTAAGCCCCAACGCAGTCACTCAGGAACGGGAAACGTGAAATGGTTAGCAGTTACTCAAGGCCCGTTATCAGCGATTTCTTTCAGTAAGCAATTACAAAGCAATTCCGGAGCCTCATCTAGTGGTGCTTTACTAACCTTAATTTCTTCTACGGCCTGCGACACATTTATGCGCTTGATCGCTGCCTCCCGTCGGAGTTGCTCCACAATGAGTCGTTGCTGTTGTAGGCTAGACATCTGAAAAATAAAAAAATAAAGAATGAATCGATAATTGAAACGATGAATCAAAGGTATTGAAGGAACGACTTAAACTGGAGAAAATCCTGGCCTAGAACTCAATGCAATTTTGAACTTACAAACCCTGCGAACTCTGGCATACTTAACGCGGTATTGAAAAACAGTTCACGCAAAGTTGGAAGTGAATGCTCTGGCTGGAGCTGTTGGTACGGAACTCGTTCGTAATAGTAATCGTAATGGAATGGTTCAAAGCTCATTATGACTCAATTATTACAATTTCAGGTAACCCGATTAACTTTATCAGTAAATAGATAAGGTGATAAAAGTGAAATAGTCTAAACAAAAGCCGTCAGTTCAGCACTGGCCAAGAATCTAGATCAGACTGTTCCTGGTACTCAACTTGTCACAATCAACCCTTGACTGAAGACTGAGACATTAATTTTAATTGTTTATTCCTGTTTAAGCTCAAATGGACCCTATTTACACGGTCGAGTCAATTGAGCACTAAACGATTCGTCACAAGCAAGCAACTGTGACTCTGAATCATTCGGGTCTTTGAGCAGGATATATTAATATCGGTACGAATTGTCATGCTCCAGTAATTAGTTACACGAATGTCAAATCTTGTGATCACTTGATCACGGCTACATCAACTCGAAAGTCATTCTTAAAATTTCAGTGAGCAAGCGAGCTGTAAATCATATCGTAAGTGAAACGCTTTGTGAGATTCCGTGTCAACGAGGAAGCGTTGGTTTACTAAAGTTTTTCTTTTAAGACCGGTAATCGATGATTTGATCAGTTGCACAAAATTATCATCTACGCTACGCTATAGTTTAGCTTTAGAAGTTACCTATTTAAGTTTAGAAAACATTGTAGCTTCACTTTAGGCAGATTGCAAGTTACGACATCGTCTCCGACAGCGCTTTATGCAGTAATTCATCTTTAAAAGAATCCCAGTCCCAACCTCAAAATGCAACTCCCGGACAGCACCTCGTAAATTACTAATTGGTGCGTTGTAACATGATCAGTTCAAAGGTCACGGGTCATTTGCAAACAAAAAATTAGGTCATTGCCGAGTTCTGATGGAAGCTTCCAAAACCTTAAAGACTTGCTTCCTGGACTAACATCGATTAATGCACACAGCTTCGATTGACTTAACTCCGGTTCATGTCTTGCCTTTAGAAAAGCATTCCCACTTCCAAAACATAAATCAACACGTTTTAAAACACCGAATTAAGTCCAACTTAACAATTAACTAGGTTATTATGTTAACCCCGTAAGTAATGAAATTAAAAATTAACGTTTCGTATTCGTCTTTACCTTCTTTTAGTGTAGGATGATCCTCTGGAATCCGAATCTTGTGATTACCGATATCTTGGCCCCACCTTGTGCTTTTGCTCTTCCCTCGTTCTGACAATGAACAACTAATTAACAATTTCAATTAATTGCCAATCACTTTCTCTGGTCAAAGAAAATAAAGATGAGACACTTAAATTGAGAAATGAAAAGAATGGAGACTCACTTTCCCTTTCCTCCTTTCACTTTTCACCTTTCCTCGGCTGGGCGTGTCATATCCGACCCATTTTGGAAGGCGCCAAATTTCAAACCACAACTCCACGTGCCAGCCAGGTGGAAATGAGCGTCTTTTATTCGAAATTGGAGAACGTTCTGTTCTCATCATCAAATTTTAAATTTATTGATTTCTTAAAATGACTTAGATTAATTGTTAACTTAGTTTTGTTTGCCTTAATTATGATTAATTGTGCATCTTTTGGATGGAAATTAATAACTAAAAGAGCAATGCAAAATGCAACCCCATTGATTTTACTGAGCATCATCATCCAATGACGGCCTCTTTATTTTTCATAAGTACTGTGATGTAAACTGAATCTTAAGTTGT
>VYYI01002555.1:0-14522 GCA_021029175.1 Bilobella aurantiaca | reverse complement strand
ACAACTAAATTTTTGTTATCATAATACTTGCGGGGCGAATATGACGTGTCAAGTTTCAACTACAGCGTATTTCAGATTCTGCATCTACGAGGTGTCCTAAAAGTATGGGACACATTTATTTTCTCGCTACTATTCAACGCATTGTGAACACATTTAAAAGGATTTCCACTACTACTTGAGCCTCTGACTCATCTTTAAGCCTATAGTGGGTACTGGGTACAGCCAACTCACTGCAAGATTTGAATTTTGACAACAGTCCGTTCAAGTAGAGGATATCCGGTAGCATTTTTTTCTGCAAATTATTAACCCATTACATAAGCTGTAGGAAAATTAAAGCATCATTAAAACCTATAGATATATTTGCACGATGCACTGATATTCTTCGGCATTGGCAATGAAGTATTATGCAAGGAAAGTTCATGCAATAAATACAAATACACTTACACACTAGCATTCACACGATTTCTAACGTTCATTCATGGTCTAAAATTGGATTGAGACATTCACCACCCAGAACCATGTGGATGTAATAATAACTTGAAGCGGTAGTGATTGCAAATTAAGTGAATACTTTATGGGACACCCTGTAAAGTGAACCATTCCAGAAGAGTTATTAGTACGTTACGTACTCCTCCGGCATACCAAAACTCCTAAAAGTTGGCGATGTACACGTAATAATGTATTACGTTATTTATAACAACGTGTGTGTGTACGTAGTCATGCGACAGGGGAAAAAAATTGTTTACAAAGTAATCCATGTGTGTACTGCCACACAATGACTATGGTCGGGTCTGGACTGGAATGTGCCTCGAGAATCATTCATGACTGGTTCGTCTCACACGGCACACTACACTATTATACATATTTCACATATTTGCGAAACGATCCGACGAAAGGGTTTGGCCGAGTCGAGATTCGCCAAATAGCTCTTGGCCATTTGCGTCACGCCCTCAGGTGAGGATCACGCCTCCAGTCCTCCTCGTGCCGCCGAAGGTTTTCCCCGCAATGAAAGAAATACCCACAGCTGCTCCTCTATGCCTTTGCCTCTTGCCTGCCTAACCAATGTTTACTTATGCTAGTTCCATAATGTTCGCAATGATCCTCGTGTTTTCGTTGAGCCAGCTCGTGGGAAGTGGCCTCATGCTCCGCTACAGTATATGGAGTGAGTGGGGATGTATAACTCTCTCTCGTCAGCGTCCCTCACTGGAAAAATAATGCGTGTGGCAATTATTATTGTTTGTTTCGTAGATATAATGATTTGCAGATGTATACGATGGGAGGGGAATTCCTCCCTGCTCCTGTAATGCCGTATAAATGATCGAAACTGACTTCACGTATTTGAATGCAATATCATCCCTAATCCGTCGTCCAAAATGACGGCAGAGCGAAATCCGTCCATTATGCACCCGACACTCGTCACCATCATTCTGATCAAAAACAAATGAATGTAACCAGTAACTATAATTACATGTACAGATCAGTACATGGTGAATTGTTAAGTGCCAAAATAGTTGCGAAGCGTATGCATAAGCGTACAGCAGTGGTCGATGTTCCCAATATGATTAGCTTAAATTTAGATTCGTACTCGCTCTCGGCAACGCGCGGTGACTCAACCATTTATAGCTAAGCTGATTATAACTTGGACTTCCAGGAACAGCCGCCCATAACTTATCTCCGAATTACGCACGCGAGATGAGATGCAGCGGATGAATTAATCCGCTCTACCATAACACAATGTAGAGTAGTGTGTGACAACAAAACTATGACGTTGTGTGCACTGGGTATACAGAGCAAAATATATGGAGCAGGATGATTAACTGGGAGCAAAATTTTTATCTTTAACATTGTGGAATAAACACACGGAACACGAATAAACCCATGATATTTCCCCCTTTTAGTTTTTCCTATCCCCATCATTTAATATGATGTGCACGTTGGTTGGCATTGCAAACGTTGGGTGGAGGAAAACTGCCAATGTCATAGGTGGGCACAGTAGACAACTGCTGGCTCGTCGAAGTACTCATACATCGGGCAGTGAGCCACTCCTTGGTAACAGGTATGGCTCTTATTTTTAATTTTATCAAAATTTAGTTATCTGCAGTTTCCTTGATAGCGTTGATATCTGAAGAGATAAATTTTACCGGGATTGTAAACCCACCCCTTCAAGATTACGTAATACAGCGAGTACCCGCTCCGTCAAAAATCAAAGGGATGTGAATATTATATAAACTTAAGAGCAACACACTCACCTTATTCGTAATCAAAATATAATTATCACAGCTATCCCTGCTTACGCAATATATTACCTTACTTACATATAATTACGCAATAAAATTATGATACTGTAAATAACCTATTTTATCTTACAAGGCTTCGTTTTTCGTTAAGCGATTAAAGTATATCGCGTCATCTCACCAATAAAACCATATTTACCAAGTATCGTCTGAAATGCCGAGAAATAAATTCGGATTAAATTTAAATACTAGACTGGAAACTCCCGGGTTCCAGTCTAGTATTTAAATTTAATCCGAATTTATTCATATCAAGGTGGAAGGTTTGGGTTTTTTTTGCAAAATTTGAAAAAAACTAGCTATCTCAAACAATTTACCGAGCAATAAAGAGGTACCATGAATTCTTCTCCCAGAAAATCCTAAATATCGATATTTTTCAAAAATAAATCTAGTTATCAAAAATTTGTTTGATGTGCGTCGGTCCAAAGATCACTTATAGACCATCTCCAAAATATAGCTTGCAATACGGGGAATCCGAAAAAATATGGCAAAATGCACTTTGAAATATATCGAAAGAAATCTAAAGACATACAACCATATGCTCTAAAAGGTGCATCCACTTTCCACCCCTAATAGCCACAGTTGCTATAAGATGACTTACCTATGGAGGAGTGTATACCGCCAATGTTTACATTTTGAAAAAATAGTTTGCTCTCTCTAGACTCTTTTCGTGTGGTTGGTGGTTGCCGCCGAACATAAGCAAGATCTTGAAGATTGTCTTGTTGAAAAATTTAATCATGTTCAGACAAATGTACCCTTCACATAACTAACGCATAATTCTAGCATTCGTGGAATTAACTTCTCCAGTATGAACTCAGGAGTTACCCCCACATCAATCGCAGCATATTTGCTCAACCGCTGGTTCGCCTGCGTGCCACTGGCCTAGGCTGGCTAGCGGCTACTACTGGTGGCATAATGTCACCAGCACCCTTCCCCGCAGAATCATATTCCGCAGAAATAAAATACTAACTACATATAGTGGTAACATGCGAGCCCTTTTTATGTCATGAACATATGAATGCCTCTTCCCTGGGTTAACAGTGGCCAAATTTTATGATACGTCAGGTAAGCTTGACATTTAAATTGAATGTTAGGTCAATCTTGCAATTTTTTGAGATGGTCGTTTTAAAGAGAGAAAGGGAAAAAGAAAAGAAAAAACAGAGCAGAAGCATAACTACGGATTTAATTCAAATCATTTATTGCTACTATAGACAGTTGCGCCCACGTCTAATAGTTTTCGGCTATGCCAAATCCCCCAGGTTCGCTGCACCACTATGCCGAGCTATGTCCTCCGGAGCCAACGTCAGAGTTGTTTACAGCTAGGCCCTCTCTTACTCTCGAACTGATGCAGAAAAGGGACGGTGAGAGAGAGCATGAGGTGTAGTGCTATGGTTTGGGTTCGTGATATAATGTATAGTAAAAGCTCCTTTGCTTTGTGTATCTCATGTGATGGTGGTTCAGGGTGACCAAGGCCGAGAGGAATAGTAGTAGTGCGTCTTCTCAAGTGCTGTAAAATTCATCTGAACAGTTCCAGAACCATTATTTCGGTGTGGCAGTAGTACATTCCTGAAATTCAGTTTTCAGGGGAAATTCTCCTATTCGAAAGGAGGTGACTTTCGAACGCATATACACGAATACATCGAAAGGAAGGCGAGTCGAAAAATTGTGTGTGTGGAGTCGTGTTGTGTTGTGATCCACGACGACGTCGTCGCATGGAATGCGGAAATTCAGGATGCTCGTCTTCTAAAGACATCGCTGCAGTATATAGCAATATATAGTTTAATTCAAGTCACTCACAAGTGAGAGTCCAAACAGTTTTTCTCGTGGGAAAGTAATATTGTTTGTTGTGCAAAGTGAGGATCGTCCAGTTGTTTCGTTTCGACTCCTATTTACATTATTATTTTATTACCTATGCATTAAAATTACACTGTGTGCTCTCGAGATCCACCGTGGCAGTGTGTGTAGTAGTCGGAGCTTACGTATGTGAGAAAGGCTTTTCTATGGTTGTTCAGTCAGAGTGAAGATTATTATTAGTTTGTTAGTTGTGCAGTACTATGTAATCAACATCTGTCTGCTTTTGCTTTCGTGATATCTGACTTACTTGAGAGAGTTGCGGGAAACTAGGAGTACAGCATTGAAAGTTCGTTCGCCCTCTCTAACAGTTTGTGAGTGATCAAACTCTAATGAAGTAGAAACATTTTCTGGATTATCTCTCTGGATTCTGTATATATACATAATTATATAGATATACATATATGTATATAAATATACTGATCAGACCTTGCCTATTCCAAAACGTATGATTTCCTTCTCAGCCTGCTCTCTTTCTCTGTATGTGTGTGTGTGTGTGTGTGTGTGTGTGTGTGTGTGTGTGTGTGTGTGTGTGTGTGAATTGAGGTGCAGATATTTGAACTTGTTTGTGTGCAACCCTCTGAACTAATACTGTTTCGTTCTGAATCCATATAGAATCAAATTTGCGTAAGATGGCCGGGTTATTGCATCGTGATCTCAGACATACATAGTTTATATACCCTTATTTGAGTGGTCTTCATTCTGCCCTTTATTCTCCTTCCTTATTCTTATTATTCTTCTCCAGTGAGGGCCTGATAACGACCGTACTGGTAGCAGCAACATCAGTTTGCTCCAGAAAGTAGGACAATCGATTCCCTATAAATGGATTTTCGTTGTTATTATTATTACCATCATTAATATTAGTATCACTACAAATATTAATGTGGACATTTGGTTGGAGGATTTTGAGGATAGAAATACCCAATGTAGGAAGAATACGATGATTCGTTCGAATTTGCAATTAATCTACGAGAGGATCCAATTTTCCAAAGTGGAAATCGAATGAAAAGATGAGATTTGCACTATTGTTCCAGTGAGGGCTTCTGGAGTTTTCGATATAGAAAGTAATCAGATATTCGTCAAGTGCTGGAGTGGCTGTGTTTTGTTATATATATAAATACTCTGTTCGTGGAGCTGGAGTGGATCAAAAAATGCAATGAATTTTTTGTTTGGTTTGGACTTTCAGCCACTGCTTTTGTAGATCCCGCATCGCATCGCAGCAGTGAGAAAACATTTTTCCAGCTGGAGTGAGTGCTTCAGTATTTTGAACTCTTTAGTGGAACGTGGAAACCAGTGAGTGAGCTCGAGGGAGGGGGACGAGTGAAGAAGTAAAAAAAGGACAAGTTTCGGTGCGGCACCGAAGGCAGAAAATGTCGCAATTGCTTCAAATTCACATCAATCAGCGCCTGCTCAAATCGCACAATCAGTCTGGTGATAATAGTCCGGCTAGCCCAATGCTGGCGAGTCCAGGGACACTCAGCCCATTGTCCATGGGTCCATCAAGTCCCCAGGGGATGCCCATACCGCGGCGTGTTGTCCAACAGGATCCTCAACACTGGCTCCTCAACGGTTCCAACGGACTCATGTCCAATCCCAATTTCGTCCAGTCCGGATGGAACACCATGAACACGAACGTATTTGACCAGTCCATGGAAGCCGCGGAAGCCCTTCTTAGTAATAATCTTGAAATGGACCCCATGTCCATGGAAGGGGAGCTGTCCAAACTATCCATGGCTGTGGACGATGATGACATATTTAAGGTGGATCGGGGGGACCTGTTGGAACCGACATTGGCGGAATTAAATGCTCCAGATGCGGACACCTTGCTGGACGGACTTAATTTTGATGATCTGTATTGGCCAGCGGATGCCGTGCCTCCTCTGGAAGCCACACCGTCACCCCAAACTCCCGCGGGGGCGAATCCATTGGACCCGGACGGCGATCTGGGCTCGTTTCAAGTTCCATCATCTTCCTTCCCTCCGCTTGCCACCACCAAGTTACTCCCGGGCACGAGCATGCCTGTGCCCGCTATGTTGGACCAGACTATGTTGCAGCAGCCCGCACTCACTCTCACGTCCGACATTGGATTCGTCAATGCCGTTCCTGCAACAACGAATAATCCTCCTCCTCAGCCGTCAACGTAAGAATTTATAGATTTTTACCGTCTAAAATAGGCATTCTCAAGAAAGACTTGTTAACTTGTATTACTTATTCTACGTATTAAACGTTCGAGTCATTCGTTACAAAACTTGATTAAAAATAAAAAAATATTTATTAAAATGATTTCCCCCCGCAGATCCAGTGGTGGAGGCCTTCGTGAATTGCTGTTACGACGGGACCTGCTTCAGAACTCACTGGAATCGCCTGACCCGAGTCCTTTGGGCCAGTCTCTTCCTCGGTCCATGTTATCGCCTTCGCCGGGGCCGGGGAGCCCAAGGTTGTCTTCGTCTGCACCATCGGGTCAGGGGAACAATGCTTGGGAGTCTTGGCAGCAACGACGAGAGGCCATGTGGACTCGTCGCGACCCACGCCCGCACCTCTTGTCAACCGGGTCACTTGCGGAAGCAGGATCCACGTCGAGCATCGGTCAGTGTCTGTCTCTCGATCTGTGTCAAGTTACGGATGTAAACATCCGAGTGTTACATTTGTAAACACATGCAATTCCTTTTGATAACTCAACGATTGCCTTAACTTTTCCTACCGATCCCTCATGTGCAGATGTTCTCAGCCCAGCTAGAGATTTCTCCTTGTCAATGGATGAAGGTTTCGACTCGGATGACCCCAGTGACCGGGACTCCAGCGACGAAGGTATGTACCCATTTTGCTCGGACTCGTACTCATCTCAGAGCTACTGAGTTTATTTAGTATTTTAATATGCATATAGCATTAATTGATTTCGAAACATGAATGCAAAGGTTTAAATTTAAATTAAAATCTGTGATGCTTCAGAGTCGGAGGTGAGTGATACGGAGAGCAATGCTGGGAGTACGAGTGGGGCCCGAGCGAGAGAGCGATATTTCTGGCAGTACAATGTGCAAGCGAAAGGTCCCAAGGGACAACGACTAATTCTCGCACCAACTCAAGAAGATCCTCATGTCTTACACCGTCCCACTGACCCTGTGTTCAGCCCACTTTGCCACATACAAGGGATCAAACACAGGTTTGCACCAAACTCACACTTGATAGTGTCTTGAAAGTATGCGTGGAATATTATGTTATATTACTATCATTATTAGCTCCACCGTAGGCCAGCCATTCACATTAAAATGTTATTATATACATATATTTTACAGCGGGAAGGCGAGAAAGGGGGACGGGAATGACCTGACGCCGAACCCACGGAAATTGTGGGCGATTGGGAAAGAGCTGGATCGACTTAACAAAATCATAGCGGAAATGACTCCTGTGGCCGACCTGCCCAATGCCGTGAAATCGCGCTCGAGGAAAGAGAAAAACAAACTTGCGTCAAGGTTCGTTCTCTCTCTCTCTCTCTCTCTCTCTCTCTGTCGCCGTCGCTCCTATTACTCCTCGCTAATTTTGTTTGGGAAAAATCTTTGCACCCTGAGTGAGCGAGCTGTTCTCCTCGGGAGTGCTAAAGTCATTGTACTTCCACGTGGGATGACTCAAACTTGGTTATCTTTCAACTGACTATTTTTTCCTCCTCTAGAAGTTTCGCAGTCATGTGGTGGTGGTGGATGGACGAGTTTAATTTGTCTTCCCTCTTTTTTTTGACTTGTTTCCAGAGCTTGCCGACTGAAAAAGAAAGCTCAGCACGAGGCGAATAAGCTGAAACTGTACGGGTTGGAGCAGGAACACAGTAAGTTACTCCAAACAGGTCCTCTGTGTTTACAACAGAGTTCCATACGTGCATATGGTCTCCTCAGTTTGGCGTATGTCCCTGTGTCTACGTATATACGTGTATTGTATGCATGTGTGCCGCATGGAGCGTACGTGAAGAGCGCGACGATGACGGTCTGTATATTTTGAATTTAGCACATTTTCATTATTTATCCATCTCGAGTTGCTACCTGACATTGGTACCTGACCTCATAGGGCTGACCTTGACGCTGCGCTGGGGTACATCTGCTCCCCCATTATTATAAGTTCCCACACATGCATATACTGTACATATCCACTGACATTGAAAGTATTTTTTACTCCACTCATTTTTTACAGTCCCATTGACTTATTCTTGTGCTTTGTGTCTCACACACAGAGATTTGCCATGGAGTACAGACATTTATTTTCCCTTAAATTCCCTAGTAGGCAATAAGACAGTGTGGAGGGTAGGCATTGTGCCTTGGAGCTCCCAGTTTAGTTCTCGTATGCATGGAGTCTGACGACGCGAGTCGAGTCTGCCATGAATTTTACGTTCATTTTTCCTCCTTGGTCGCAAAGTAGTGTTGATGTTGAGGATGGTGATGATGATGATGATGATGAATGAGCAAGTACATGGTAATCCATTTCATGTGCAGGTTTGTGGTTGTGGTGGCTGTAGGGTTAGTCAAATAATATGTACTCCCATCCAATTGTAACTTTCGTCTGGACTGGGCTCTCATGCACACGTGTTATCGTTCCCTCTTTGTGTATTTGACTCCACAAATCAAGTTGTTGTGCAGTACAAAAGTATGGGGCTGATGAGCTTCGATGGACAATGCTGTGGCAGAATCCCGGCTTATGTAACGCGTAGGATTCCCATGCGCGCCGAAGTCGTACAGTGGTGTGAGATGACGTATGTAACCTTATTAATCCTGTTAGACTAGGCAGGTGCTCACGGGCTGGTGTGTACAGGAAAATTGGGCTATTATTAGCCAATTTGTGTGAGAAGGAAAATAGTCATGTTGATTTGGATCGTCATCATGAGAACGAAAGGTCGAGAGCAATGGATTCCAGGAGTTGCTCCACAAATGGGCGCGCGCATGAGGCAATATGAAACTGAAAATTGGGATTGAAATTGGAGTGGAATTATTTCCGTGTACTGTGATGATGCTGAACCACTTGCTGAAATGCTAATTCGATGATTTTTCTTATTCCAGAACGCTTGATATCAGCCATTGATCAGGCGAGACAGACAGTTTTCTCAAGATTGGATGGCAAAGTGGATGCGAATGGGGAGCCTCTGGCAGTTTCCGTGGAACGAATCTCTAAGTCTGGTAAGAATGAGGAGAGCTTTCGAGAGCACGTACACAATAAATGATGTACAGAGTAATATGACTATGATTTGTTTTTCCTCTAAATTCCGTCATGTTTTTTGAATTTATAGCCGGTCATAGGATTGGTGGACACACGACGGAATTCGTCAACAAGATCGTTGAGAAGGTGAAATTGGGTGTTCCAGATGGAGGGATAAGTGAACTGTAGACAAATTATGTTGGTGGTGTTGTGTGGATAAGGCAGGGGATAAGGATAAGTCAAATAATAATAATTACTCACGTGATGTAATGGACAGACTTTCCCCAAATATACACCGTCGTTTGTAGGGTGGCCGTTTTATTCTCCAAAGTCTTTAAAAAATATCATCATCTCCGAAGATGAAGGCAGTATGTTTGTGTATGTGTGTGTATGTGTGTGTGTGTGTGTGTGGGAACTTAAGAATTATTATTACTGTTTTTATTATTTACTTATAATTTTTTTACACAGTTATAAAATTAAGTAGTAGTTAGGTGTTCAGATTACTATTATTATAGGGCTGACGTGTAGGTCGCATGTGTTTTTATTTGTATAGCCTCCAGTATGCTACACACGGTGGAGTTTTATTGTATTATTATTATTATTCTTATTTTGTTAGTTTGAGGATCCCCGCAACGAATATAATAATTGTGTAGTGCTGCAGGAGGAAACAGGAAGGAGGAAAGCAGTTGATGACGTATTTGTCGTGGTATTTTGGAAAATGTGAAAATAGTTGGTCATGTGTGTGTGTGTGTCCTGTTCTCCTGTTTCATGCTGTGTTTGAACTTCAAAATTCAGATTCCTCATTCGCGCTTCAAGACTCTTCCCGAATCACCAGTCCTGTAGGCCTACTCACTACTGTGTAAAACGATGTGGACGACCAAGTTTTATCGGGTTCTTCAGATTCTTGTTCTCCCCCTCATCTTCCTCAGCAAGTTGTGTGCGTCTGCAGTCTGCTCCAATTTGGATTCTGTCCCTATATACTGAATGGGCTCGTGATGCATCTCTCTGCTATGATTTATAATCAAATCAACATCGTCTTCTTTATTAACTGGGCCTGCACCATCTGGAATCAGCTGGAGAAGTGCACTGGGATCGGAGCAGAGTTTGTGTTGAAGACCATTATTGAACGTTGTTGCTCTGTATTTGCCGCTTACGCATGTGGGGATGTGAGGTGATCACACACGAGGACATTTGTGATAGATGTTTGGAGTTAATGGGATTTGCTGTCACTTTGCGGGCAGTCGCACTACGCGTACCAAACGGATCAGTGGACTATTATGATATATGCTGTTGTTGATAAATATGAAGTTAAGAACTGAATCTAGTGAAGTGGAAATGCCGGTGATTACCTTCGAGTCAGTGGTGGTACGCAAGATAGCTTAAGAACGTTATTATGATACATTATGGACCTCTCAGGAATGGGAGGGTTCCAGTCTGGAATGAATTACCAGTGCAGAGTGGAGATATGGAGCTGTACAGCTAACAGGGGGGAAATCGGTAGTTGTATGGGGAATGTTCACTCCTAATTATTTTTTTGTGTATTCGGAGCATATGTGGTTAACTGTCATCTGTTGTTTTTTACATTAAATCGTTCCCGACAAATTTTACTTAAACTAAAACAAATCATAGTAATATATTATTTAATGACACGCCGAAGCACAAATGGAGCTTCGCTTTATGTATGCTATATCCATGGAATTGTCTCTGATATGTATGGCTGTGAGAGTGTGATTGAAGTACAGCAAGGTTGTTACACGGTACGGGAATAAATCTAGGATAAATTCAGTAATAGTATAATAGCTTCCGGTATTTCATACCGGACCAACACAGCCGCAACAAGGGAATCCCATCTTTTAGTTTTCGTTGAAAAAATATCATAGTACTGTTAATTCAATCCTGTCTTGTGGTATTCACAGTAGGGACGGCTAATAATGTAATCCATGTCACACGCTGTGCCATTGCTGATGAGCTTCAAGGAGCTTTGTTCCATTGTCTTCATACTGTACTTCCCATGCTGAGCGGATTTAGCAAAATGTGAAATGTCGTGTCTCCCCGAAGTGACATGTGATGGTATACCACCGTCTGAGCTATTAATATGCCTGGTCTTTCGCCGTGTGGGAAGTACTTAGTTGGTCAAGAATAATCCATATTGTACCAATATCATGTAGTAGCTTTGTCACTAGACTTCAGAATTCTACCCATATTGTTCCGCATTTGAATAATCTCCGTTTATGTATCCCCGTTGCTGTATAACAGTTCTAGCTGGAACTTTGAATTGTGAATTGAATAGAATACTTTGAAGTAGAATAGAATACCCTATTCCATTTCGTGCTCTACTTCCCATGTTTCCCTGTATTTTAAAAGTTACTACAAAGTAGATTTGGAGAGCTCACCGTTTGCTGAAGCATTTTTTCTCAAGCCGTTGAAAATGAACTATCTGAGTGTAGGAACTATTGCTATAGGAAATGAAATTCCATGTTTTGGTTAGTGCTCAAACACCGAAGACTCCTACGGCGCAAATATATAGCTTCTTTTGGCTACATTTACATTTATTATTAGATTTCATTTTCTACCAAGCCCCGTGACTCCTATATTTATTGTTGGTAATTGCTGCTATAGCTGTTGGCTCTTGGATTTCTTCTAATTGGACAACCATATTCTAGAACTTTACCACACCACAGTAGTGTGCACAGAATGTATGCAGTCCGGTCCTCATCCCCAGCATAGCCACCACGAATGGATTTATGCGTCAAATAATGTAATTATGCAGGAAAGGAGACGGATAAGTTGAACAGTTTCAGCTTGACGTCGTCAACAGTCGGTATCATCCACAAAATTTGTCACTGCTTTCTTGAACCCTGTCATGTAACTTTTATGTGATGCATTGAGAATCCAATTTGTATAACATTATTGTACGCAGCCCCATAATATATTTTTAAAAAAATTGTGTTCATTGACATGGTGATTAAAATAGTGTACACTTTTATGATGAGTACAATAGTAACGCTACTAAGGATAATGGTTAAAATAAATCTCCTGGAGCGACTCCAAAACAGAGGGAGTTATACCACAAGGGAGAGCTGTACAAGATTAACACCATCATATCGGGTTCATTGTGGGGGAGACCGTAAAATTCTCCAGAGGATAACCCATTGTCTCCTTTAGTCACCGAATCGGAATCAGAGCTGTGTAGCTGTGTTTTTTGAGTTGTGTAGCAGCAATGTAATTTAACTTAAGAATTTTTTTTGTGGATGGATATTATAATTAATGTGATGGTAAAAAAAGTCACATGTGGGCTTCGTCGTCTCATTTTGGCATGGACTAAAGGGGATAACAAATTTATTATACTTGTTGATGAAAATTTTAAGCGTTCAAAATCACAGCTGCTGCTGTCCCCTCTCTTTCATGTGTAGAGATGACCCAAAGCTATATATGTATAAATGCATATATTTTATGGCTTTAAAGGGAGGAGATATATAGTGTAAATGGGAGAGAACTCCAATGATATTCTTATTTAGTATTTCGCAAGCGTAAATATATGTACATACAGGGAGGGATCGTTAATACAATTCGTCGATAGGATTGTTTGTTTTTACATTGTTTTTTTTAGATGTTGTTGGCCTACACACGTATATTTCATATAAATATAAATGAATAAATAAATATATGCATACATATACGCCACCATGTAATAAATTATTACTTGGGCTGAGAAAATTTATTAGCAGAGCTATTGCTGAGTGTATGTGCTCGTATATATTAATATATACATATAATTGCAGAGAAATTCCATGGATTGGTAATTATTAGACAGAGACGAGACTTTAAGAATAGCTGATGTTTTCACTGTTGTAATTGTGCATAGGAAGAGGCGAGAGGCGTACCTTGATCAAAAAGTTTACAATTGTGGTATTATGTTTTATATATAATATATATATTATATTATGTACATTATATATATATGGTGGTGTACTGGACAATGTTTCAAAGCTGTGGTGTTTATGAGACCTATGTAATACATTACATTATAATACATTATTATTGAGAGCAAATGATCGTTCCTGTGCTGCAAATCCTCAGAATTCCCCCAAAGAGTAAATACATGTGTGAAATGTAATATTCTGTATATAAAACAAGTAGTATATAATAGAAATAAAAACGAGGGGCCGAGTATGTGTCCGAGTTTGGTTAGTTCACTAAAAAATCAGATTATATATATAAATATATATATATATCTAAATGAGAAGTGTCCACACAAGAAGATTTGGGAGCGTTATACCTTCGCTGGTTACGCATATGTGCAAAAAGCATGTTAAATGTGGCTGGGTCAATGGAAAAATCAGTTTATTGAGGTGTCTAACATATATGTCTTCCCTGTGGAGCATACGTGGCACCATGTATATACATATATAATAAATATATATTCAGATATTTTAATATATCCAAAGAGAGAGAGAGAGATTATGATTAGTGTCCAATCTCACCATACACTACACTATAGAAATTGGAGACAAGTATGGGGACATTTTTACAAAGACGACCCAGAAACATGCTCAGGGTCAGCTGGTATTGTAGTGCGTCAGTGCGTGTATAGTTGTAGTAGGGTTCAAGGTGCTGTTTACCGTAAACCGTCTCCATCATCGTCACATTTTGACGGTACATTCGATATATGAGTACACACTGTGTGATGTGTGACGCTCAAGTGATTGAGAACCTTATTATAGATTGCAGGGTCTGTTTGGTGATTCTTATGTGGGCACTAGATTTTTAATTATTCTTAATTTATTTTTAAGAAGAGTAAGAGAGTTGCTGAGGATGTAACAATATTATATTAATTATTATTATTTTTACTATTCTGTGTGTGTGTGTGTGTGATTCAAACCGTAAAAATTTTAGCTGGGAACGATTAATTGGGAGGATAAAAGTGGGACATGAAGAATTCTGATCAGGGGGGGGGGGGCGGATTGTTGTTGTTGTTTTTACGGGAATCCAGCGATTACAACGACCGTATTTCACGGTTGAACATCAGATCACCACATATTACACTTTTGTGTGGAAAAAGTTGAAATGGATATGGCGCAAAACTGTTTTTCAACTCATCATCCTATCGCTATATCCTTCACAATTTTTTAGACGCATTATTATATATATGTAATTATCAGTAGTATTCGCATTCTACTCATTAGTCATGCTTCTTATATGGTATGA
>VYYI01002554.1:0-14524 GCA_021029175.1 Bilobella aurantiaca | reverse complement strand
CACATTTGCTCCCGGCTTTCACCTAATGCACTCATCATTATCTTACCCGATTCATCCGTGGACGCTTCATTAAACTAAGTGCATTAAAACTGCATGGAGTGGCTTCAACTCTCTCCAATTCCCTCAGCCTGCCACTCCGGGAATTCCGTCCCGTACTTTATGCGAGAAAAACAATGTTCACTCCCGATGTTGACAGCTGATCTCGTCAGCTCCTGCCTTCCACTACTGCTAATACTACTTACTACGACTATTCCCCTCCACTCACTCAGCGCAGCTGAGAAAAGTTGGTCGTCACGGAAGAGATGGGAGGGGAAGGGAGCTATTAGGCTGGAGAAAACACTCTTCAGCTCTTATTGTTGGAACCGGTTGCGTTAGGCTCCTAACTATGGCAGCTTTGGCACGTGTATCGGGACGGCCTAACCAAAGCGTGAGCCTTAAAACCACTGGCGTGCATAT
Organism: Bilobella aurantiaca; assembly: GCA_021029175.1. NCBI lineage: Eukaryota > Metazoa > Arthropoda > Collembola > Poduromorpha > Neanuridae > Bilobella > Bilobella aurantiaca. The sequence continues at coordinate 14,068 of VYYI01002554.1, read as the reverse complement.
GGTGCCACTCTGTACGCATGGTGAAAGTCATGAAATATTCCTCTCCGGCCCTGAGTGTGCCGAGGCGTCCGTCATATACCTATATATGTAGCTCTTCTATGCGTAAACCATGAACATATTCTTTGTACCTCGAAGCCGAGTATACAGCTCTCCCGCCACAGCCGGTCCCCCTGTTGTACGGCTGCACTTAGTTTAATGAAGCGTCCACGGATGAATCGGGTAAGATAATGATGAGTGCATTAGGTGAAAGCCGGGAGCAAATGTGAGGAGAACAAAGGGACATTTATTAATTTGGACATCATATATACTCCAGACCTCAATCCCATCTTGTCATCCCACTCAAAATCCTGTTATAAACCCAGAGGCCAAGTGCCCCAGACTATCTCAATCCCCTGAAAACTGGTTTGGGATGAGTCCAACATGAGCGAAATACATGGGCATTAGTTACGTATCCCCATTTTGTTGCCTATCCGATGGATATTAGAAACCCCTAATGAAACGGCATGGGGAAGGAGCGGCTGGTTTTGACAATGCGGAAACTAACGGAGCGGAGCTATCATTATTTCCCCTCCGGTCCCCACTCCCAGTCTGGTCAGCCGTCTCACGGTTCCCTAAACTTTTACCGCCCGAGTACGTATACATGCGAATATGTTGGAAGTTGGAGTCCAAAAATGAACACGATCCGCTCCTGGACACCGTATGATGGAAGGAGGACAAGTATCTGAGGGCCTCACAAGCTGCCGGCAACGAACAACAGCTCTCCATGCCCTTAGTGAGGAGAAAAAGTTTTCATATTCCCTTTCCCATAAGGTGCCATTGCCCTATACCTAAGGGTCTGTAATAACTCCCGCGGTGAATCCTGGCGGCAGGCTTGAGCCCTTCTTGTTGGTAATGGCGATACATCTGGCTCTGGGCTTCCAGAACTTTTTCCAGGAAGGAAATCCTTTTGGTACCTCATTGTTGGATCCAAAAATAATTCCCTTCCGCCGGGACAGGAGCAGAAAAGTGGAGGAGGAGGGAACTTACGAGGTATTCTTTGGAGGGATTTTTGAGTGAAGAAATGATCCATGGATACATGGAGTGTAGTATAGTGTTGTTATTTTAAAAAGTCTGGCCCGCCTGTCAGATGTGAAAGCCTTGGGAAATGGGCTTCCCACGGGACATGGGGATAAAGGGCGGGAAAGTGAGAGAGAAAGGATGGTGGTTGAGGAGGCTATGGAACAATGTGTTTGTAAGGTGGGATGGGAAATGGAATTTTCATGGATTTTTTCCAACGGGGAATTTTCCCAGTACTATGTTAGTAAATGTTTTTTTGTCGCCAACCGTAGGAGAGCGATGCTCCTTATTTGCTACCGCCCAACTATTTTGTCAAGATAATTTGGAGAAAGTTTTTAAAACCTACAACATAGTTAAAACACTTACACCGTCGGCTTTAGGCAGGGAGTTTTCTCCCGAGTGAAAGTGAGATAGAAGTCCGGTATGGACTAGATGCGAATGGTTGTATGAGATGTGAGCATATGAGGGGAGCCATGAGCTGTCGGTGTACTCTCGGGATCTTGGTCTGCGTCGACGTCCCCACACATTCTTTTAAGGGATGTTGTGGCCCCTCCTCGCCCCACACTTCCCCCCTTCCCACAATCTCTGTGGGCTGGGAGACCCTCTCTGCCTCTCTCAAGAGTTTTCCCTCCCTGTCAGTCCTCCACTGGCGCCAGGCTACTTGAGACCGACGCTCGGTCCGTTCCACCGTGACAGAAAGGCGAGCCTGACCTGACGTTCCTCCTCATCCCCACGCCTAAAGTAGTGGTGGCTCCCGCTCCAACATGTCCAAGGACTACTTTATATTCCGTAACCTCAACCCGGATCCATCCTCTTCCGTCCAGGATGATCCGGTGCTGAATTTCAACGAGATTTTCTCCAAGTCTGAATTTTCAAATGTGACTGGCTTCCCGGGGACGACGACGACGAGGGGAACGACCCTCGTGGATGACTATGGCATCAGCAGTTATCATCATCATAACGAGTTGAGTTATTTCCACACAACGACTATACTGCCCAGGGTTGGACTGGGGGTTGACCATGAGGGGAAAGTTGGAGAAAGTGCGGTTGTGGATAGTAGTAGTGGTGACGGTGGTGGTGGGGAGGGCGGAGGGGACATGATGACCGTCTCCTGGATATCCGTCTTCCTCATGGCCGTCCTTATAGTGGTCACCGTCGTGGGAAATGCACTCGTCTGCCTCTCTGTGGTACTGGTGCGGAAGTTACGGAAACCTCAAAACTACCTCCTCGTCTCCCTCGCAACATCCGACCTCTTCGTCGCAATTTTCGTCATGCCATTTGCCATCGTTGTGGAGCTCTACCAGAGCCACTGGCCACTCACGGCTGGGCTCTGTGACTTCTGGGTATCAGGTATGTAAATATGTATATTTATCTAAACATCAGCAGCAGATCACTTTCTCCTTGAGTCAGTCTTTCGCCTCACCAGAGTCCTAATAATTATGTCATAGCAGGCTCCGTCACGGGCCAAGTTGTGGAGAAAGTTGTTTTGTATGATTGGCAGGGATGGGATGGAATTGAGTGGTCCTCTTGCCCACTTATAACTACCGAGGCTCCGGGCCTCATTTAGTCCCCAACACGAAAAGTTTACATTGGATCGTCATTTAAATTTCAAATCAGAGGAAGATGGGAGAAGAAAGTAAACCATTCGGCCCGGATGATATTCCAGGCTGGGTGTGGCGGTGAAAGTTCAAAGACATGTGAAAAGGGAGCAGAGTCCGCTTTCACTTTGTACATCCTTGCCCCATAGCACTTGTCAAAGTGGAAACCACCCCTCTATCTCTGAGGCTAGACTCTGTGGATTAGGCTGCTAAGTCACACTCCACTCCTACTTCTGCTCCCGAGATAGTGAAAGGAGATTACTTACTATGGATTTGTCCTTGGCTTTTCACTGCTTCCCAGTCAAGCAGTCCTGCTCAGAAGTACTCGGTTGGGGTGAATTAAAAATGTGTGATGGGATCGACGAGAATCCTAAGGTATCCGGGGGCTTCTGGTTTTATCCGAGCACGTCGGAGAGGCGATGAAAGTAGTTGTGGTAGTAGAAAGAGTGAAAAATACATAGTTGGTGAGGTGGATCTTTGATAGGCATCCGCGGTAGTGCATAGAAGCTTTGAGAGTTGTCGTAAAATGACACAATCCTACTTACCACTCTTGGCCCCCCACATGTGTCCCTCCCCCTCCTGATGAGCTCTTTCGCTGGGCTGAATGAAACGCAAAAGTAGATGAAAATCCCCTTGAGGTCCCACTCCCGGATCCACCCCGGTGGCAGGTATAGCTCCGGTTACACGAGGATATTATGGGAAGAAAAACGGAAAATTTCTTTGTAATCTCATCCTAAGCCTCCCCACTTCAACTTTCTCCCGCCTCACTAACTCTCTCCCGCACTCCCTCTTTCTCTAGTTCTGGCCCCTTAGCCTCAAGATGTGAAGGAGTTTAATAGAAGCCGATGTGCCTTTGCTATTTAGGGGGTTTATCTTCTCTACAAATACCCGAACGTATGGCTGTATCGAGTCGGAAATGAATACTACGGGGCATTTTTCTAGGATCATCTTCGCCAGTTCACTCACTCATCTCCCCTCCCCCGACCCCACCCTGCCCGCGTCCATGGTTCAGAATCACTCCGCGGGTTTCCACGGTCCTCTTTTACGGCAGTACTAAGCCCACGGCTCTCTCCCTCTTGCCAGTCCTTCCGGCTCATCATATCGGATCTCCTCAGCACGTTTTCTATAGCCTTCTCTCTTGTTCCTTTGCACTTCAGTGACATTTTCTCACCAGTATAGCCTGTACTTTGTATGCCGTAGCTAAATTCAACCACATCCTTATGCATTGTCTAACCTCACCATACGGTTTCCAGTGCCAATGGCTTTTACTGCTTTCACTTGAGAAAATTTGTATTCGTATTTTTCATGTGGTCTCTATTGAAGATTACATTAAGATTTCCCGCAGAAGAATAATTTTTTGTACAAAATTTTTCCCATGAAACTCTTACGGATACTTTTAAGAGCAGTGCAAGCACCTGAACTTTCCCCTTTCCTCGTTACCTTTAAAATATTATAGTTAAGGGGAGTCATTACTGTGACTCTAATTTGAGTGCAATGAGCACTTTCACCACTTTCACTCCTGCCCACTTCCCATCTCCCCTTGGTCCAGCTGGTACGCTGTGGAAGCATTAGCGTAGGGTAATTGATGTGTAGCTCTTGGTTAAATCCGAGATGATTATGCGGCATGACTGCGGTGAAAGGGAGTGGTGCGGTGGTTGATTTCTCGGGGAAATGGCTTAATTAGTGTCATTATGAACAAGTTGTGCACACTTTCCTCGAGAAGCTTTGATGATGAGCTGGCGTGTAAGACACTAATGCGTTAGAGTGGTGGGGTAAAAGGGCAACTTTCTCCAAACCATCCCACCAAACTACTGCCTGCTGCGAGGAAATAGCGGAGCCCAACTGATTAGTAGGAGTTTGGCGTGTGAGGACAGGGGAAGAGAGAAAAAAAGTGGGAGGGATGACAGAACTGTATTTAATCATGGTTGCAATCACCATCATAATCACGACCTCCTTTGGGTCTTCAGGGGAAAGTAGGAGTGGAGAGACTTGAATGATAATAATGATAATAATTCTTTCCAACTTTCTACAGCATCATGCTCTTGTTGAGGTTTCGTCCTTGCATATAACTCTCGCTCCAAGCCTCCTCCTTCTCCCCCATGAATTATTATATATAGTGGAATGAGAGCCCATTAATCCACTTTGATTTAGAGCCTTGGAATGCTCTGCTCCTGCAGGAGTCTGAAGAGAAGCCCGTCTCTCTAACCCACCGTAACTCATCCTCACACAGTGGGGAGTGATATTCCATTCACCACTTTCTCCAGTCTCTCTATGGAAATTGGTTAAGGGAGACGGAGAGAAAGTTGTTGGTCTTAATAGGAGAGCCTAGCAGTCATATTAAGAGATTCAAAGGAAAAGTTGGATTTTTCTCAGTGAAAGTTGCTCGAAGGGGTAGGATCCGACGTTTCTGTAGTAGACGACGAAAGGGGGGGAACAGTGAAGGTTCAATATCCACTCAAAATTAGGTTGTAAGTTTAGAGGTATAGGGAATGAGTGAGAAATTTCTATGGAAGTGAGAAAAAATTTATCATAATGAGAGGGAAGTGCCGAATGTAGCATACTATTACCCTCATATGTGGATTCAAAATGTGACTATGGATCCGTACCCTCCCTCCAATCTGGGGAAATGGCCCGAGAGGTTCATGCAAACGTAATGTGCAGGCTATTGATCCAAGGGAAATCAACCTTTCCATTGAGCCATACACTTTCTCTGTAGTACTTTCCACGCTGTGCCACCACCAGGATTTCCCTAACAATCCCCGCCCTATCCTCCCAATATAATGACTCTTCATAATTATCCTTTTTCGCATATATTGCCGCATGTTTATATGCTAATACACGGAAATGTCAGCGGATTACTTCGTGGACCGTCATACCATACCACACCACAATTATTTGAGGGCTTTGGAACGGTTTTGCCTGGATGTCGTATCGTAACCCCGCCGTTCCGAATCATTTAATTGTACTTGAGAGATAGGGAATTTTCTCTTCTAGTAGTGGAATAATTGGTGGATGGGAAGGGCTTAAAGTCGGATCTAATGGATGGGACGAGCGTATCAATGTCCCCCCGTGGGACTGAGCCAGCAGTTTGCCCTTTGAGTCTCTCAGGTGGCCTCGCACGGAGCTCCCTGTCGTACAGAGTTCTGGGGAAACTTTCCCTCAAGAGACTCCACACGACGGCTGTCCTTGTACGTCCATTAGTCTGACAAGTCCCCTGAGAGGGACACTGAATGCTTCTGTAGGATGTGCGACTGGAATTGTGGTAGTAGTAGTACTGTTGTGAGTATAGGACTGAGGATGAGAGGAAAGCCACTTAAGGACCTTGTCCAAATTATTGTCCGCTTCCTTTGTGTAGTGATGGTCGGGTAAGGGCGATTTGTTCCGGTGAAACACGAGACGGCACTGATTTATCCTGCTGAAATCTATGGCTGACAGTAGGAAGGGCTAGTATACTCCCACTACGCTACTACTATTACTGTCTATAACCGGATTAAATTTCTACTTTATGACCGTTATTGTGATGGGCACTCGCCCAAGACCGTCATACTCCCGGTCACTGCCAGCTGGCGGCCGTGGACCGTGGTTACGAGGACAAAGTCTCGAATACAAACTTCAAAGGTCATCCCAATGTTCCAACCCACGCCCACCTCATCCTGTCCAGAAATTAGATTTTGAAAATCCTCTCCTCCTTATATTTTCCCGTTGACACTTTTGTAACGAAATTTTTGAAATTCTATTCCTTCTCCAACTTCGCTTTGAGGTAGCTCGAGGAAGTTTGGGGAGAGGTAAAACGTCATTGTGACGATGGGGAGTTTAGGAAGTCCTCCCACCCGTCTCTCCAGTCCAGGGTTTAAATTAGGTTGAGCAGGATCCTGGAACTAGGTCATTAGGAGGACTAACACGTGTGAGCGTGCCAAAAATCACGTAATTTGGATTCCAGGAAGAGGGTGGAAGGGACAAAGAGATCCACAGTGTTCATCCTACAGAGCAATTGGGGCGGGTGCGACTGTCGTTTTAAGGCGGCTAATTGAATTGTACAATTTGCCACGTGGGACTCAGAGTGGGAGCATGAGAAGAGCGGGAGGGCGGAGAGGATTAAAATTTAATGCAAAGATTCCCTCCCGGTGGCCTATATGGCCTTCGGAGGTGTTTCCATTATGTCGGAATGGATTTCTTTCAAGTCCTGATCAAGTTTTGTAGGGGAAGTGGGGGAGGTGGGAATTTTTTAATTTAAATTGACCTTAGCTGTCACAACCGCAGTAGCTGGACGGAGGAGATGGATACTAATACTCTTTAATACCCGCCTGGAGGAAGGTGACAGCGGAATGAGCTTTCGTTAGGCTGGGATTAAGTTCAAGGGTGCAATGAAATGATGAGTGTGCATGTAATTTATACGGACGTCTGTGTGAATGTCTGGGTATGTATGCTGTATGTGTCCGTTATGAATTGTGTGTGTCTATATATCTGTGCATATACGTCATTGTATGTATATGTACCTATATCAGGTGGATGTATGCATATTATGTAATGGTGTACATATGTGGATTGTGGATGGCATGCACATTATGTGTGCCTATATGTGGGTGTACGTAACATGCACGTGTTACTCCCACCCAGGCCGACCTTCACGCTCCGCTGCGGGCTGTATTACGGATGAGTTGCAAATGGGTGACGGGGAACTGCATGCTGGAGTGGAAGTGAATTAGAGAGCTTAAGTTCTCAGGGTAATGGGGGGACAGTATGTGAAATCCAGTTGGGGTGGTGAATTTCAGCACTACAGGTTTTCCCAAACTAGTATGTCACATTGGTTTTACCTCTAACATCTGAACGTCTAATAGCAGAACAATGACTTTGATACCAACAGAGACCGATTTTGTTTGGTACCATACTCATTGAAATCTGTTCAGTGGTTCCTGAGATATGGTACGTGGAAAAAATCACATGGTATTTTAACATTATCTTCAACAGGACACTTTTTCGGCCGTAATTCTGAATCTAGGTAGTGCACATGCAATAGCGAAGCCTTCTGTTACCATTTCAGACCCGGTGAATTGCTATTCACTGTTAAATCCCACATCAACCCTTTGGTGTTCAATACCCCCGTGACACTGGGGAGTGGGGTTAGGAATGTAGACAGTAGAGTACCGCAGATACAGCGCCCCGTGCAGTACTCTACTGTCGACATTCGTCCCACACCCTCAGTTCTGAAGCGGTAAAGAAGGGCTTTCTAATGTGCTATTGCATGACCATTTGCACCACCTCGTTTTGGAATTACGGCCAAAAAAGTGTCCCGTTTACTATAGCGTTAAAATAAAATAAATGTGATTTATCCCCGTGTCCCATATCTCCACTGCACAGCTTTAAATCAGTATAGCACCAAACAAATTCAAGACTCACGTCTGTATCCGCACCAAAATCATTGCTCTGAAATCAGGCATTTAGGTTTTAGAGGTAACAAGTGGCACATAGTTTTGGGACATCCTGTACTTCCACTCTCATAACAGCCCATCCTCCCCCGCTCTCTAGTACACTCTCCCCCTGTCCTTTGTAAGCGTCCCGTTTTCCCCTTCCAGGATTCATCTCGTCAGGATGGAAGAAAGTTTTTAATGCTGGATCGGGGTATCATAAATCACTCTTGGCAGAGCGGAAGAATCAAGCTGGCGTCTCACAGAGACGTAGAGTGGTACGGCTTCCATAGTATTCGCAGCAGAAGCAACACTGCCATAGTAGTAGATTCCCTACATTATCTCAGCTGGGGAGGTTCGGGATAGGATCTTGGACGGATTTTGTCACGACAGGAGAAAAATGAATCGCTTATCTTGGGAGAAAGTAACCGGGGCTCCTTGTGTTGTGTTACATCTATGTGTGTGTGTGTGTGTGTGTGTGTGTGTGTGTGTGTGTGTGTGTGTGTGTGTGTGTGTGTGTATGTGGGTGGGTGTGGGTGTGGAAAGTATAGAGTTGGGCTCCACCGTGTCAAATGTAGCGTGAGCCATCAACCCATTGTCCATCAAGAGCTCCTCGCCCTCCGGCCTCCCCTCCCCTTTAGCACCGTACATATGGGAGACATTTACCTTTTCAATGATTTTGGGAAATTAGGCCGGCAATAGTTGTCGTCCGCCGAGTCAGCCCATCCCGCTTTTTTCTATAGGAATTAATCAAGGGAGGAAATGTTGGGAAGTGCAGTGCTGGGGGCGGGAAAGGGAAGGTCTTTGTTTCAGGCACGCAAAACACCCGCCTCCATTGTCATCAAGTTTGGAAGTTTTGGAGCTCCTGCAGCGAGCTTCCCTATTCCAGAGCACTGTAGCGAAGCCTTGCTTCGCCTTCCTCGGGATATGAGCTGACGTAATGGTTTGTGGAGGCACTCAAGTGTCTTTTCAAGGCCGGATACAGGGATGCATGGGGTGGTAATAGGGAAAGGTATACGGTTATCAACGTCCCTTTTCAGTTTCTCTCCTCCGGAGAAAGTTTGGTGGAGGGTCCCTTGTTTGGATCGCTGCTGAGTTCCTGGGATCATTTGCGGAACCAGGCTCGAATTTTTCACGGTTTGCTTCTCCGCTAGCGCTTCTCAACAACTTGGAGTCAACTTTGTGAATCTGGTACAAACAATCATGTGCATTTGGGTGTGTGTGTGTGTGCTTGGAGCACCCGTGCACGGTTCCATGTAACGCGCCTGTGTCGTACATCCTTACTACCATTATTTTCCTGGAAGTCCTCACTCAGTGGCTGTATGCGTCTGGGTGTGTTTGATCACGTTGTGCACACAAGGTACGGGTCAGCTGTTCAGTTCTGGCCATTTTATGGGTTTCAACTGGCACAGTTCAAGCGCACTGACGTGAGAGTACACTTGTGCGAGCCCACTACTGTTTGCCCTCCGCAACGGCCTAGAAGCGTGAACTTGCGGGCAGCATAGGCCTCACTCTGGTTGAGTTATTTGAATGAACAAACAAGGTTTCCGCTGGGAAACTGGTACACGGTGACCACTAATGCCGAGAATTCGACTTACTTTGTGGGTGTTAGACTTGTAAAAAAATGTTCGCGGTGCAGGGCGAGAACTCATTTTAGAAAGAGGTCGGAAATCAAATTTCCATTAGACAGGCAAATGAGATTACCCACATAAGCATAATTTTGTCTGTTGCACAATCCGCAAGAAACCGCTGATCTTGCAATGCACCCACTCACCACTATCTGTTCTGTCTCCCTCTCAGCTGTCTCTGTGCAAAGTCGGAAGACACTTCCAGACAGTAGATTTCCATGCGAAGGGACGGAAATTTGGGAGAATGTAATAATCCTCCACGGCCTGCCTGCCCAACCGCCCATCTTTCACAGAGGATGAATTACTAATGCCATCACCACGATGCATCATATCCACCGTCCGACATTTAGAGTGTGAGCCGGGCCTTGGCGGCTTCGGACGGACAGGACGGGATGTTGGAAACGTGAGGCTGACGAGGACATATTTGACAGTTCACGGTCGGCTGACGTCAGGCTGAATACGTGGAGCACTTGGCCCCGCCACTGTGAATGGATCCTCATGTTTCGCCAGCCTCACAACAGTCCACCATTATCCTACGTCCTACACACATACTATACAGTATGCTTGAAAAACGAGACACTCTCTACCCGTCTCAAATACGGTCCTCCCCACCCCCAGTCCCCCCCACTCCGCCGCAAAACATTCTCCAATTCCGGTATGCATATAAGCGGGCATGTGCATACATAGGAATAAAGTACTGAGTCAGCTCCAAACTGCTCCCATTACACCGGAAATCTACGTGCTCGCTCAACATGTATATGCCCATTACCCCAACTCCACTTTTCCCCATTGAAAATCGCACACAGAATCCTTCAATTTCCTCCTACCCGACCACAGGGCCTGGGTGCACCTTGACTGAATTTGAATTGGGACTCATCCGTGTATTCTTGAGGGAATAATAGTAGCGCGGGAAGACGAGTAGTAGTGGTAGGACGTCGGCTTGGAATGAGAATTGTTCACATGTACATCTACGGCCTCCCACGGCCACTACCAGACCATGTATCTCTTTCCCCGTTACGTAAAAGTTTGTTGGTTTCGCGGGAGAGGTTGCCATGTCACCGAGTACCTGGATACACGGGCGCTCGTTGCTGCACCAACTCGAATTCTACTCAAGTACTGTGTCGAACTAAAACTGCACAACCCGGCATCCGGGAACAAATTATGGATCGGCCTCTCTCTTGTAATAATACTGTAATATCCTCGTCATCTCCCCAATCCTGTGCACAGGTTAGGTAATCGGGGATGCGGGAGCGGGATTCCCGTCTGGGGAATTGGCTGGCCACCGCAGGAGAACGGACGGGGAGGGATGATAGTGGAATCAAACAGGGATTTCCCACTTCAACACTCCCATCATTAATCCCCACGCCTGCCGCCGCTCGCAGCGGATTTAGCAGGCTCATTAGCCCTATGGCCTCTTGAGGCACAGAGCGGTCAGCCTAGCGGAGTGCTAATTAATGGAAATTCGAGTGCGGGAACATGTTCGTACCAGGCGTGGGGGAATTATTAATATACAAACTTTCAAGGATCCCTACTGTGTCAAACACATTATAGAAACAAGCACACACACACACACACACACACACACACACACACACACACACACACACACATAGGCCTCAATCGAGCTCTAACTCCGGCACTAAACTCTGCCCCATTAGTGTCGACCGCCATTGAAATTGATTCCATGGTGGGCCTCCTGTGCGGGAAAGACTTTTTCCCCATCAAAAGACCTTTTAAATGCCGCAGTGACGTAAGTAGTGGGAGGACCACTATAATGATATATTCTCGAGCCACCCACCCATCCAGCCTCCGACAAGTCAAATCTTGAGATATCGGAGGATGCGGCGGCTCATTTTTTCTCAATGCCCCACAGTAGGGTAAGGGAACTACCACTGCAGTGGTGGTATGGTGAGTGGAAAGAAATTAAGATTGACGACCTGGCCAGTTGGCCTCAAAACCTATGGCTTGATGGCTCCTTTCTGGGATCCTCGCCCGCCGCACCTTTCATTCGAATGGGTCGTGAGCTGGCAACATCCAAGGTCGATAGCTCATTGCCCGCCGGAGGATCATCCCCTTTGTCCCCGCGTGCACGGGTGTCCCTTCCGTGCCCTGAAAGTTGTGGAGTCCGTTTATTACTCCGTAGATAATACGCTGCCTTGGACGCGCACGCGACCCCCATATACTCATCCCAAGGCTCATCTTTTGTCTCTCTTCCTCCTTCACTTTGTCCTGATTTCGAGGCAAGGTCGTGTTCCTCCACTTAGCACGCACCCGCTCTTGATCTTGTCAGTAGGGCGAGGCGTGAGCGGGAGAACAACAAAGGGGAAGGCGAATTACGGTGAGGAAAGGATCCGGGAAACAAGAGGCGGACAGTCATTTTTCTTTGTCCACAATTAAACGTGCTCTGTCGTTCCCTGTACTATTTTTCCACACGAACATGACTCCAGGAACTCCTGGGTGGGTGGTGCACAAGAGCCTGAGCACTTTCAGTCGGAATCAGGTTCGTCATACTTTTTGCGCAAGCGCTCTAAATTTCTGGGAAAGAGGAGACGGGTGCGGAAAATTCTGGCTACGCTAATTCCCACCCACAGAGTTTACAACATACAGTCACTCATTCATGGAAATGTCCTCCTATGCTTTTACTAATCAGCGGCATTCGCCCAAGTAAATCCCGTCCCACACTTTTTACAACTACGGGCATGCGCTCATGCAAATCCCTACACCCAAGCCATTCCCAGTCTTAGGAACGTTCGGCCAATCAAATATCACCCCACAATGATACCCACCCAAGGAAATCTACCGACAGACTATCACTGGATGAACAGTGAAAAAAAGAAGGTTAAAACCACCGATTTTTCGTCAAGATAGTCGCTGTCATTCTGTCGCCGCTGCTGTGGGCGTCAAAAAACAGCCATTCGTAGAAAGCCGAAAATCCTCACCACCAGAATCCGCCGCAATTTCTACTTCCTTCAATTTCCACAACTACGCCGCCGTCTAGATCAAGCTCAAGGGCAGCCAGATGAGTTCCTTGAACTTGGCTTCAAAAGTATGGCTGATGCTCATTACTAGGCGGAGAAGTTCTTTTATTAGCCTGAGGCTCTTCAATCTTGTATGGCTTCCTCCAATATCTGCGGTTCAATATTGGACCCTGTGGCGGCTTCCGTTATGTTAACAATGTCCTCCATTGGAATGGCAGCGGAATATATAGAAGATGAAAATGCCCGTATGTCACTGCACTGACACCTATTGCTTTCCTAGGGTTGCGTCGGAGCAAACGGTAAAGTTACATCGCAGATACTTATGGGGCTAAAAGCTTCATAATGACGGGCCAGGAGTGGGGCATAAATCCCGCGACGTCTCTACCATTTATCCACTCACAAAGCGTTGAACGCGGAGTCGGGACTCAATCATTTGCACATCCCAGTCAGATTAATCGTACTAGTTTCACTACACATTATTACATTCGCTGCATGAAGTGAGCATCATGAGTACTGACCCACCTCACAATGCGGGTGGTCCCAACTGGGAATCCAAAACGGCATTGTAATGGCTAGACATTCTGCTGGTGCTGGCGACCATGACATCCGAACATGCAGCCGAGCTGGGCTAGTGTTATTGACAAGCTTATTATAATAGTTGGTCTTAATTTTTCAAAGTTGGAGATCTGGCGGTGAAAGAAGTAAAGAGAAAGTTGGGGACAATGGGACGATCAAAGTTTTCTCACAACTCTCCCATCCGGTGAACAGTGAAACTATATATGACGGGCGTGTGGAATTTAAATGGGGAGAAAGAAGGAGAAAATCATAAAATGTGTCTTTGTTAGATGTGCGGGGCGGACAAAATTTCTTATTTTCCGCTCCATGCCGTCAAAGACGCCCGCGGAGGGGAAAGCCAGCCGGGGGTTTTATTGAGCATGGGAGGAAAATGGGTTCCTTTGTGCTCCGTTGTGGTCCACACACGATCCTCCCCCCCCCCCTCTGTGGACGGGGGACCGTACAAATGAAAGCGCGGGGAAATCCAGCCTTCTTAATACTTTTAATCAAAACAAAATCCTCCCATCTCTCTCTCTCTCTCTGTCCTCGCCGCTCCTTGTCGTCCCTGCTTTTCAACTCTTCTGCGGCCGACTTGAACAATTCTCATTTCAATCGGATCCCTCAAGCCCGTCCGTCACTTCTCTGGCCGGAACCTCCATCATAGTGAAAGGTTTGGATGAGCGGTGTGTGTAGGTTTGCTAATGCGGAATAATTCCTCTGCCAACGGTGGGGCTTCATAGGGAGACAGGCATAGGCTTATTTGGATACGTTGTTGTAATTCTACAGAGTGGATGCGTTCCGCCTTGCAGGAGTTTGTGCGACGGGATTTTTAAATGGTTGTGTCAATG
>VYYI01002553.1:0-14525 GCA_021029175.1 Bilobella aurantiaca | reverse complement strand
GTTCTGTGTTTCAAAACTTACGCAAACGATCTTTTTGTCTGATGTACCAGCCACAAAGAGGTGTTGCTTTTCATGTTCGGGGTGAAATTTAACACAGTAAGCTACTTTTCTGTTAGTGAATCTCGATATACATTCGCCCTTTTCAGTGTCCCACAACTTTATGAAACGATCATAGCCTATTTACAAACGATACATTTTAGTGATATTCAGTTGCAGATCCATAATTAAAAGTAAGTGCTATATTACCTGCTGACAAGAAGCGAGTTCCGTCGTTGTTGAAGTTGATGTCACGAACTGCCAACTTGTGACCAACATAAGTTTGCAGACATCGCCGCTCGCCATAAACTTCCCAGAGCTGACAATACATTGAAACAAATTAATTATCTAATTATATTAATTATCTAGCGAATTGTTTAAATGTACATACTTTGACTCTCGAATCCATGCCAGCGGATAGGAGTAAATGTGCGGACTTCGGGAACCATCGTATTGCAGCCACTCCCTTCGAGTGACCCTGGTACGTGTGGATAAGGTTCTTGGGAATGAAGCACTTGGAAGGTGGGTCGCGAGATTTGAGATTGACGCCAACATCAGTTGGTGGAACCATGAACGACCTCCCTTGGTAATCAACTGGATTCTTAATGTGAAGAATACTCTTCTCCTCAATTGGCTTCTCATCCACATTCTTCCCTTTTCGTTTCCGTTTCGACAAAATAACTTCCAGTTCGGCTGCTTCTTCCTTTTAGACAAAATAAAAAAGCTAGAAACGGGTAGAATGAAACTTACTTTAAAAAATAAAGTGTACAAACCTCTGAGGGCTTGGCTACTGTCATTTCATTTTCAAAACGACCCCAAGGTCCAACAAAGCCTTCAATATCTTCCGGTTGATCGTTCCGAAGACGCTTCCGCTTATCCTTGGGTCGTTTAGGAATTGATTCAAAAACGGTTTTTAACTCCCCTTTAGATTCGGAATCCGGAACTGTTCCAACGATCTTGGCAGTTTCGCCAGCGGAGGAAGTTGAAGCCACAGAAGGATCAATGGCGTAGCCTTTAAATTGATACAAAAAACCTGTTAAAAATGGTGTTCTTCAGCTCGTAGAACTGGTTTACTAACCATAACTGCCAAATGTGCGTCGCTGATTCTCAAACTCGAATTCGTTTAGATGTGCTTTCTCGACGTATCCCGACAGCATGTTTCGCTTTGCCTTTTGCTGCTTTGTTTTGTTTGGATCGACAGGTCCCATCACTGGAGCAAATAATTCTTCGTATTTGGGATTGTACGAGAGCTCCTTCGTCTTGGGGTCAATGTGTCTCAGTGGATCCAACGATTTCTAAAATTACATTCAATTAATATTCATTCAATTAGTAATCGCCATCAAGCCATTTTGTAATGAATAAGTAACTTACGTTGAATATGACGTTTGGTGCAGAAACGACCATCATTTTGGACATGACTGAAGTGGTAGGATTTCCTGGAAGGGGCTTCAAATGGTCAGGTAGATCTCCCGGAGCAACATCCGCTTCAGTGCTTTCTTTCACTTCTTCGGCTTCACTAGATTCAGAGCCAGATGAACTGGCATAGTACTCTAGTCCAAGCATCTCTTGGCTAATTAGTTAACTACCAATTAATTGCAGAATACCCCAACCTCAATTAACTTTAATTAAAAATTAAATTAAATGATCAAAGAGTGATCGTTCACTGTTTACAAATACAAATTAAATCAGCTGCTAAATGCTTGTAGCGGATAGTCGCATTTAAACTTAAATTCAAACGCGCTCGATTTCCCTCACGATATTTTGGTCCTGTCTCACATGATATTTTGTTGAAAAATTTGTGACAATAAGATTTTATTCGGTAAATTTTATTCTTGAGGCAAATAATGATTTGTCGTTAAAACAATGTTAACTAAACTAATTTTAAATTGAAAGTACGTTAATTTTAAAATTTCAAGTAATTTAAACATTAATTTTGTATTGCTTGAGAAAAGGTAAAGTATTCCGATTCACTTCGGGATATTATCAAGTAAATTTTAAAATAAAAAGAAATCGGAAATCAGGTCATTTGAAGAAACAAAAAAACTGTGATTTATTACCCTTATAACTTTAAAAAATATAACTTAATTGCTGAAGCAGTGAAAAGTTAAATTAAATTAATTTCTTAAATTAACTTTCCCTTTTGTCTACTTCCTCTTAAAATTTAAGACGTATTTTCATAATTTCCATCCAATTCTTCCGTTTGTTGGATGTGACGTATTTGACCAGGTTTCACTTCCGCTGCAATATCTTAAAAGCATATAGAATTTGACTAGATATCAAATATAGTAGTGGAAGATAGGGATTGACATGAGAGTCTCCAACTTTGATTTGGAATTAAATTAACTAAATGCGATCTATTCTGGCCCTACAGCAACTGAATTCATTTGAGATTTTTAGATTTACTTGTGTTTCTGACAAATGACAATGACGCAAAGTAGCCAGCGATATGTAAGCCTGTTTAATTCTTACAAAAATAAAGATTTTTGTAGTTAAAATGATGAAAAATGTGAATTCGACCTCAGATTCCCGAAATTCGTAATGGTTTGACCTCCAGAGGTCACCAAAGGCCAAGGTAAAATGTTTAGCCTTCACGCTAATTAGAATAAATTTGAATGAACACAGCAGAAAATCCAAAATTAGTAGAAATAAATACTGTTGTTCTTTTATAGTTTTTCTGAATGGCGTAAACACTAGACTTTTTATGTCATACACAGATGATGACCTCTCCAGGTCAAACCGTTATGAATTCCAGGAATCTGAAGTCAAATTTGAATTCTGCATCATTTTTACTCTGAGGTTTTTTATGTTTTAAAAATTGAACAGGCCTACTTTTCACTGCCTACTTGCGCCTCCAGATTTTCGATGTGTTCGAAACCGGAAGGTGCCTCAGGGCAGACTTAAAACAAAATCGAAGTGATTCAACCTTCCTAATTTACAACGTTTAGAGGAAACATTCTGAGTCTTAACGATAATTGCGGGAATAAAAATAGGTTTGACAATTAGCTTGGAGGTTTAATTATTTAAGTTAATTGTGACATTCCCAAAGGATTGTGTAGCACGTCATTGCACTCCCTTCCAGGATCAGACTCCAGTGCACTTTTCTCCAGGATCACACTCCAGTGCATTTTTGTCCAGGATCAGTGTCCTAGAACCAGTAGAGGTCCTTGGCGGTGTCTTGAACTACAGTGGACTCCAAGCCTGCAAAAAGAAAATGAAATTTGAAATGCTTTCTCCAGTTTCTGAGGAGTATAAAGTGAAAGCGGTGATGGGAGAAAGCAAGTGGTCTGGAATAGGTCCGCGCTGCAAATGCATGTCTCCTGGACAAATGTCCTGGAGACTTGGTGTCCATGGAGGGTTGAAGGACCTATTGTCCGTCGAGTCCCTTTGTCTTGATTATCGGGCGGAGGCGGGGCCTTTTGCGGAGGGGGCGGAGTGAGGGACCCTTTTTTATAAGGGGCTCTCTCTCCACTTTGATCCGAATAATAAAACAAAGTCCCCTCAAACACACCGCCTCCCTTCTACTTTCCTTCGGCACAGGGAGGCATGCAGTAGAAATGCCCCATCAAATGACTCGGAGAAAGGAGATGATAGGGGAGATTAGGACAAATGGCAGAAGAGGGGATCTCAAATTGAAAAATACACACACTTCCCAAACGGAAAAACACTCAAAATCAACGACGCTCTTTCTTATGACGGCCATGCCAAAAAACAGCGATCAAAATCAACGATAATTTTCCTAGGACTTTCTCCGAATTGCTTTCTCTAAGAAAGTGCCCTTTCATTCCAACTACTTTCACAAATGTCCAAATACTACCTGGAGCTTTACAAAAATTACTTTTAATCAACTTCAAGCCGAGTGGAAAATGGGTATCAATTTTTCGAATGTTCTGAAAACAATCTTACGAAAAAAAAATAAAACTAGGAAAATTAATATTTATTTTTATGCACAAAGTTATTTACAAGTCAGTATCTAAATCCTTTTATTTATATGCTTTATTTATATATTTTTACAAAGGATATTTTGGAAGTGGTTAGAATTGTTAACAGTAAAACGTCTTTTGAAATTTCTCCGAAAACAAGCGTAGCAAAAATTTGGCGAGCAGGTTACAGCGTTGAGTTGACTTTATTCGTAAGATTCGTGTTTATTTTTTACTTATCTATTTTTTTTTGATTTCCTAATAATATAAAAGGAGATCTAGCAGGTAACAGTATTAAATCATTTTTCTATGAAAGGGCTCCAGAAAGAAAAAAAATGGATTTTATGAAGGGAATCGTCAATGAAGGTTGTGATAAAAAAGGATGTTGGTGGTTATTTGCTGGAGAAGAATTCGATTAGTGGCTGGAGAAAGCTGGAAAGTGAAAGTTGGGGTGTAGCTCATGTCTTCGCAAAGCGACAGCCACGACCTTAATGATTTATTGGAAGAGGGAAAGTTCTGGAAACAAAAGGCAATTACAATTTCATGGACTATTACCCTCTCCAGGACAAAGTGCCACCCACTTTAATTAGTATCCTGACACGACAAATTATTAGTCGTGGATCAATAACTCACGACAATAATTAAAGTTCACCTTGTCCAATCAATGACGCCCAAAACCCCTCCGCCCCTTCTTAGCCTTCTCCAGCAGCTGGAAGAGGGACTGCTGGAGCCCTTGTGCCACTTGTTGATTTGTCACGGGCCCTTCACCCCCTGTCACCCTCCCATGTCACGCTCAGGGAGAAAGTAATAAAAAGTTTAATAATAAAAATCTCATCACTGATCTCTCCTTTCATCCTCTGCAGATGCTCCATTAGAAAAGATGGGAATGAATAGAAAGTCCTCCAATTATACGCCTCAACAATTGAATCTCCGCTCTGTGTGAGGGAGGGCCCTTCGAACAATTCGTAATGAGATTTTGGGTTATTGCATTAGGGAGAGGACCACCCTTGGCAGGTACTTCGACAGTCACACTTACGCTGACGCTTCATTAATTTCAGCGATCAAGAGGATCACAAATCAAAAGTCGCTGGAACACAGACTCCAACTTTTGATCTGGGCCAATGACTCGTAAGTCAATCATGAACACAGTCATAAAACGCTTTCGTCATCATCATGACACATTCGAGGAGAATTTGAGGTCAATCGTGAAGGCTTTTGGTAAGGTTAAAAAAAAGCTTAGCCAATTTTAGAAGAGCCCTTGAATAAGGGCCCTTTTTTTCGCTACTTGAAATAACTGAAAACATATGCTTGGCACACTTAAGGGTCCCCTTTTCTATTCCAGGGAGCTCAAAACGCCTGGCTATGGTTTTTTTTCGTCTTTTCAAGGAAATGGAGATGAAATTGAACTTTGAGGACGCTCCCGAAATCTCTTTTTGCCTTTTCTTTTTGTAGCTGAAGACAAGGGGGAAAAGTAATAAAATGACAAATGAATTGCGTCGTCCCTGCTGAAAGGGGAGAAAACAAATTATTGTTTAGATGGAGAAAGGGAAATTTCTCCTTTTTCATTCAGCGATTCATCACAATTCGCTGATTCAGCAGGGATCGCTTCCATCCCCCCTTCGTAGCGCTGTACCATTTCCTCGCTTCATTGAAATGAACTCTCGAAAAATACGTTTCTTTAATTATCATGTCAAGGGTATAAAGTGATTTTCATTCATTTGTTTGTTAATGAAATATGAGCCCTATCGTTTTCCACTCTTGTTCCGCTGAATGGAGCCATGTGCTGAATTAATAAGCGTCGTGTAATAAATTCCAAATAAATAAATTAAGCGCACAACAATCCTCCGTCCAGCGATGCGTTCCTGTCTCTTTGAAATTGATTCTCCATATGGAGACACGCACGATTCGGATTTTAATTAGAGCACAAAAGGTAGCATCAAATGGAGATTCGTCCCCCGCACTTTTCAGTCATCCCCCCCTTCTCAAAGGGACTGAAAGGGAGGGGGGGAAGGGGTGCTAATGATCGCTTTTGGATTCATAACTCGGGAATGCATCCCTAAATACTTAATTAAATGTCAGAAATGTCATCGGAGTGTAGAGCAGGAAGGGAATTGGATGCAGTTAAATGCTGTTTTTGGGCTTTAGTTTACCTGCTGCCATATTAGAGTAGTGCGCCGCGGCGGCAGCGCTGTAGTCCGCTAGATTGTGAAGGTCAGAGAGGGAATGTGAGTCGTGGTGGTGATGGTGGTGGTAGCGACCTCCGGGCCACGACCCTTCGCCAACGCCCTTGATGTTAACCCCGCACTGCGTCGACGTGGCCATGCCACCGAAACGTCCAGCACCAGAACTTGCGGCAGCTCCAGCGAGCAGAAAGCTGCCGTATTGACTTGCGTTAAATCTGTCGGAGTCAAAAATTTATAGAGGATCACTTATGTTTGACCAATTGATCAATAAACTACATAATCATGGTTTGTAGTTTCAAAATAAATTATTAGAGTTTTCAGGAAAATGGATAAAAGGGCGGAACTAGCAACAGAAAAGACTAGTTGCGTTAAAAGTTCAATTTGTACAAAAGTAAGGATTTTTATAGTTGAAGTGGTGCAGAATCCGATTTCGACTTCCGAATTCAAAATTCGCAGGGATTTGACTTCCTGAGGTAAAATGTATAGCTTCTACGCCAGTATCCAGTAACCTATGTGAAAACGGAATTGATAAAAAAAAAGTGGCTTGTGTTTCAGCACATTTTATCTGAAGTGGCGTACATGCTAAACTTCTGAATTTTGACATTTGGTGACCTTTGGAGGTCAAACCATTGCGAATTTCGGGCATCTGAGGCCAAAATCGTATTCTGCATTGCTTCAACTGTAAAAATCCCTATCTTGGTAAAACATTAGAAAAAATGCCAACTTTTCACTAGCTACTTTTAATACTTTAAGAGCACTCTACTGTATATATGTTTTTTTTTTGCAATTGTTTTTAGTACAGGTTATTATTAATATGTACTGTGTGCAGGAAATTGTGATTATCTGGAGAGAGATAGGTGAAAACTCGTTTGAAGCGATTTGAAAAGGTCGTTGTGATTTACCTGGAAGAGGGTATTGGTGGGTATGGTATTTCGGTGGGGCGATGGTGATATGTCTGGTGAGGGGGGAGGGGGTAGTGCCAGGGGTCAGGTTGGTGATGGTGTCCGAGGCCCGAGAGGCCACCGCCATAGTCCACCGCTGCGCCGTAGAACTCCGCCGCCGTGGCACTGTAGTTGGCCATTGGTTTGCTCGGCTGGTAATTCGAGTTCCAAAAGGAGGGTGGGAAGCTTCGAGTTGACATCGGAGGACCTAGCAACTTATAATATTACTTTCTCCACTTTCACCAAAACTCTCAAAAACTCTAAAAACTCAACTCATACTCTAAAACTCAACGAAATAGCATCTAAACTTAGAATTTAGCGGAGAATGAAATGATGAGGAGCATTAAACCTCCGGAATGTCGTACAACCCATTGATGCTAAGGCTTAAAATAATTAAGATTGAGATGTTTTTTTTCTGCGTCTCTTGAGCCACCTAATTCTCTGTTCCTGTCATCAGAAACCATATTTCCTGTTTGAAGATGCTGGCAATGTGAGCAGCACATTTGGTGTGACTATCTCTCTCATCTTCCTTGTAATCCTACCTTACCAATTACACAGAAGCCTCCTCTGCATCTGCGTCTAATTAAGCGTTGACGTTGAGTGACTCAGAACCCTCAAGTACTCATAGCAACCCTTGTCTAGGCCCTTCACTCCAAAGCGCAGCAAGCGGTCTCTATTTTCACGTTTCTGGAAAACCAATAAATTACCTGGGCTCTTCAAAGGGCCATCAAACCACTTAACGACAAAATTGTACAAACAGGTAATTTTTTAACTCGAATTTGTTTTATGCGAAATCCTGCCCTGATGGAAACTTTGCCAAAATGTACATTAAGTTGATTTAAAATTCCTTTTTGTTGTTTTTGATTCCATATTTGGAACTTTAAACATATTTTGTTTCTTTTTGTTTATTAAAGAATTTTTTGGATCGGATTTTTAAAGTTTTTGAAAAATTAAAAAAAAATTTGAAAAAATTTGAAAAAGTAAATAGATCAGGCAAAGGACTTGGCAAAATAGCCTGATTGTGTTAGTTCTGTTTTCAAGCGCCCACGTCAAGGGAGATTATGATTTAGGATTTTCCAGAGGAAGTCAAAGGCGGAAATGCTCTTTTCCTCTGTTTCCGTGAAGGGGTCAAGCGTGTACTTTAGAAGGGACTTTTTGTTTTGTGTGGGTGACATTAATGTGGATGGTTGGTGTGAGTCAAGGGCTCATTTCCATGCACTTAGCTATTTAAAACGTGGACATCTGGGGCCCTTCCTTCGACGAAAGGGTGACTGGACTCGAGGAAATGAATCCCTTCGCTCCACATGCCGGAACTCAAGATTTATTGTAAGACGAGATCTCCTCGCTTCCCATTGTCACATTAAGAAGCGTCAACTTCAAGACGCTTCTTCAAGGGACAGTCCCTTGTGACGGAGTAGCACATGAGCCCTTTAGTCCCCCCTCCATCATTTCCCCCTTCTTCCTACACGATCTGCCCTTAAATCACTTCCACGTCACGGAGACTTTCACCCCAGAACGGAGACCCCTTAATTTTGTCAGCGCAATAAGGTAGCGAATTCAGAATTTGTTACAAATTAGAAATTTAGATAGATAATCTTTTAGATATGGAAAAATACTGCTACAAAAAATTCTCCTCAAGTGTTTAAATTGAAAAATTGGAGAACATTTTCAGAATTCTCATTTTAAATTGACTAAATAATTCGTAAATGGCACTATCACAATTTTGCCTTTATTGTTGAAGGGTACTCTTGAAGAGTATTTTTTTGAACTAATGTTATTGTATTTTATTGGTCTAAAAGTGGTGTATTGGTAAAAGGGAGGCGTTACTTTGTGTAAGGGTCTCCTACCTCTCAATGCTTAAGAAGTGCTTTCCCTTTCGCGTAATTCGAGGCATTCATTCACTGTCTAATTCTAATGGGTCGTTAGGCAGGATTTATTTCCTATAAAAAAAGTATCCGCATTTCTCCACCTAGACCTGACGAGCCTTTGAACGTAAAATATGAACCCCCTGGACCCCCCTTTAAGAGCTCCTGGGACAGAGACAAAGGGCCAGTGACAGTAAGTGCTCTCAAGTGTCACTCTCCCTTAAAAGAATGGAACACCTCCCGGTCAATGACGGAGAATGACATAAATAAGAGGCAAGTACCCTCCCAACAAATCCCCTCAAATCCACAAAACCCTTAAAAAAGGTTTACAACCTCAAAACATGTTTGGGAAAAGTTACACGACCAAACCTTAAGAACCTAAATGCTCACCACTGACTCACGACTAATCCATCCAGGTTTTCACAACTAATTTATGAGATCCCAGGAAATACAATATATCTGAGCAAATATCCTTAATTTTCAAAAACTGCAAGTGCTTGGAAATGCTTTGTTAGGTTTACAATCTAAGACTCAACGATAACCTGTTTTATTTTTAACGAAAACCTAACTTGAAAATTTTTAACGAAAAAAAAAGATGTGCGAGAAAAGTTTTGGGCGTCCTTACATTTAGATGAGGCTTTGTCACTCGAGTACGCCGCGCTAAGGGCCCTGCTGAAGTGCTCGTCCACAATTCTCGACGCATCTCCGTTGTAGTTGATGTAGATTGCAGCGTTTGGTGACAGATATTGTACTTGACTTCCACTGGATCCTGCTCGTGACGAGGAGCTGGAGGAGCCTTGAGCACTGCTGTGGGCCTGGACATTGTCATGACTGGCTGGATGGTGCCTGGAAGAGAGGGAGTGACTATGATGAGCGTGGCCATGGTGATGGTGGTTGTGTCTCGGGGAGCTGCTGGCACTGGTCCCACCGCCGCGGTGACTGCCTTCATGGTGCTCGTCCAGCAGTGACGATGTGCTTGGACAGGGATTTGACCTTGAGGGGGTGACGAGACTGTGCTGAGAGGCTGAATGGGAAATGACTGGGGTCAAAGGTCGCCTGGATTGGGACTGACTTGGCTGGGCCGATGGACCAGGGCTGCTGTAGGAGGAGGCATCAGAATGGAGCGAATCAGGAGGGGACGGTGCTTGCGGCAGTTTGAACAGCTTCTAGAAATAAGGGCAAAGTTGAACAAGGTTCCGGAAATGGGTCACTTTACGTCAAAATTTTATTACAAATTTTATTAGGAAATACTTTCATATTTGAAATTCAAAAAAATACTTAAAAAGGACAAGTAATCCCAGTGGAAAGTAGGACCGTTTAATTTTTACAAAAATCGAAATATTTATAGCAGAAACTATGTGGAATCCAAATTACATCTCCGATTCCCGGAATTTACAACGGATTGATTTCCAGTAGTCACCAAAGGTCAACGCAAAATGTTTAGCATTTACGCCACTAGAGAAAACTCGATTGAACTAAAAAGCAAAACAAAATAATCGCTGGTGTTTTCAGGTATTTTTTCTTAGTGGCCTGTAGAGGTCAATCCATTGTGATTTTTCGAAATTCGAGGTCAAATTATGATTTTACATCAGTTTTAGTGTAAAAAAATCCTTATTTATATAAAAGTTAAACGGGCCTACTTTTGAATTTTTTTTTAAACATTATTCTAAAATAGTCGGAATACCGATTTTTTAAAGCTTCGACCTTTCTTTTCATATATGAAAGTCAGTTTTGTTTTGAATCTTGTTATTATTTACGACTTTTTATCAATGAATAAGAGAGCCCTTATTTATTGTAGCATTATTACATTTTTCAGCTGTTAGCAAATTACCTACGCTTCATTACTCTCGTCAGCATAATAAGCGCAGTATCAATTTCCAATGAGTGTATAGCGTTTCATTTGAAAAGAACGATGAGGACTGGGAAATCGCTGACGCCTTTCCCTTCCCTTTGCGCCTGCCTCATTTTGTTTAATGTTGCTGAATTGAGAATTAATTGTAATTAAAGTTCCTATGAAGGAGCCTTGATAAGTCAATGAATGAGTTTTATGATTCAATTTGGCCCAATAAATTGCCTGGTGTAGATTTACAATCATTGATGGGAACTCAACGACTCTCTCGCTACCACGACCTCAAACGCATCATGAACAACAAATAAAAGTCACTCTGCTCCACTCAAGGCAAATGAGCCTCTAAAAACGTTTGTTAGTGACAAATGAAGGGATGTCATGCTGTAAAAGCTGAGAGACTCACCTTGTCAGCAGAAGATGATTTTTCACAAGATGCGGATGAAGATGAAGAGGCCGAGGAAGCGGAGGAGTAGGAAATGGCGTAGGGTTGGTACATCACGGTGCAACTCATCGCGCACAACTCTTCGTGACCTTTTTGTTTAAAACTTCTAAACAAAAGACCATAAAAAAGTGTCAATTTTTTAAACAAAAGCTCTTCGCTTCCAGAATTTAAAAAAGTCCTTTGGTTTTGAACAGGGTGAGGTCCAAGAGTTCTATAAGGGTGTTTTTTTTTATTGGTTTTGATTGCAGCCCCTCCAATTAATCAATTGCTCAATAAACCCCCAAAATCTCTTTGGTAATCTTCAATTTGTGTTTGAGATTTTATAGCTACGCTATAATAAGCCTCCGCATCGCTGGCTTGGTCCATGAATTATGCTAATCACTCCTTTAAAAACCGCCGATGACATGAATTTCCCCTTAACTTTATCTTCCGAGCCAAGAAATCGCTGGAAGAGACAACGCTTTACGAAGTAGTAAAACTCACGATATTTGGTAAATCTTAATTTTCCCATGCTGTTTCTCACGGCACAAATTAAAGTGAAAGTTTTGCTTTCACTCACGACACGAAAGATGTCCAACTGTGGGAGCTTTTGAATTGTAAAGAATTCAAAGGAAGCTGCCGAACTGGTAAAATCAAGGTTTGGAAATCTGGACTTTAGGGAAATGGGGCTGAATTTGCAGTGAAATTTAGTAACAGCGTTTTGTGAGCACTGATCCTTTGCGGATGCTGTTTGCGGGAGGTATGGTGACAGAAGTGGGAGATGATCTGTTTGCTGGGCAGATGACAATAGGACTTGGCTGGGAGTGAGGCGCATGTTGGCCAAGAGGCGGTCCCAACTTTCCCACATTGGATTTTCCCCTTGGGACGCCAAGAGCCCAGATCCCACCTTCTTTCCCAGCCGATACCTACATCCAACATCCATTCTTCCACCATCACCACATTATCAGACAGCTTCCGCTCCCGATGGACCAGCATTTTGTCAACCTTTCACTTTATACAAACCAGGAACAGGAGACACAAAGTCTCGCTTTCTCCACCACTCGGATCCAGAGACTCATCTCATAACAATTTGCTTCCATTATTCTCAAATCGCCCTCCAATCACAAAAGCATCGCAGAGTCAAAAGCTTCTACTAAAACAGCCTTTTAGTTCTGAAAGTAATTGCCAGATACTTAAAAAAAAGCTAAAACTGATTGTACCGTGTTTTTGTTTAATATCAACGTACGAAACAATTTGCTTATGTTACAGTTTCAAGTGAATCGTCGTGATGCATGATCATGCTTCATCGGGAAAGAGAGAAAAATTATAGAATATGAATTTTTTTATTTTGAGCTTTTTTTTTAGTTTACCTAGTTTTTTTTCCATGAGTTTTCACATTGATTTTTAGTCTAAAAATGAGGGTTTCATTCTTGAGCATTTTGAATAGGTTGATTGAGATCTTTTTTGCAATTTAGAGTGTCAAGGATGTGACTTACCTGTGATGAAGAAAGTGACAATGTAATTGTACGTGTGCAAATTAAGATAAGAATCAATAAGTGACGAGATGTGATGTCCCACTGGGCGTGACATGACAGGACACATTGTCCCACTGTAATTCTCGTCATTTCGCCCTCCACTTTCTCCCATTCAAAATCAAGGGTGGCCCTCAAGGCCCTTAATTTCTGTCACCTCAGAGATCTTTGGCCTTTCCCTGTCATAACGGGCTTTTGGCAAAAGGGAAACAGGTATTTTTTTTTCAGTTTTTGATCACAGACGGGGATAGAAGAAATATAGTCTTGGGAAGTATTTTATTAGATCGTCATTTGATGAGGGGTAGATGTGATGCTGCGAAAGATGTTTTTAATTCGGGGGTCCACCACCGTAGATGACAATGTGCTCATAAATCAAGGTGCGAAGAGTTCGTTAGATTCAATTTATGATCTTCGACGGATCACAACCAGTTTTCCTGGTTCGCTTCCCATCAAACCAAATCAAGAACACTTGGGAGACAAGTGGCCGAGGAGATGCAGAAGGGTCCACAGCATCCTCACCTGGACCAATTCAAAAGACCACTAACAATTAGAAACGCTCCTGACAAGTGGCAGAGCTAATTCATTTACCTCCATGTGGTCCGCAGCCCCTCAAAATACTGGAATATGACATGCTGAGTCAAAAACAAACAAGAATTTAATAGCCTATTTCTTAAGTTATTTTCAAGTTTTTGCATGAATTTGCCAAAAACAATTCTTGAACTCTCTTTCTGAACTTAAAAAAAATTAGGAAGATTTTTTTCACTTTAAAAACTCGAACTTTTAAGGTAAGGAGTGTTGGATGGAATCTTTTGCCGTGATTCTTGGAAAAGGTAGCTCTGCTCGAAAGTCATTGTCAAATCAGCACCTTTTCCAAGGACCCGGCCCTTATCGGCCCTTAGAATCTAAGAGAGGACCCTGGACAACCTGACGACGCCGAGAAGTGACTTGGACAAATCCACTTTAACCCTTTTCCCTTACCTGTAAAATTGAAACAAATTCTCAGTCCCTCACCTCGCCGCTTTTCTCACGGGTCATCAACGTCAGTCGAGCTAAGGAATTCGCTGCGAAGCGCATGCGCTGAAACGCATTTGATCATAAGGGGTCCTCGAATTTACGTTTGGTAGAGTACCGATTTAGACGGAATCAGTTTGTTATCTTCATTAGGGTAAAGGCTAAGAAAAAGAAATTTTCTGAGATCGATCTTATTCAAGTCACTCTCTGCATTTGTGATGGTTTTTTAAGACAAATGTGTCTGGGTTTCTAAAACGTTTTTTTTTAAAGATCCCTTCCAGGAACTCTAGGGAACGGATTTCGTGTTTTGAACAAGTGACATTTTTTAGAAAGGGAAACTGATCTCGGGGCAAAGCTCATGACGCTACAGGAGGGGAACCTTAAGGGATTTAAAAAAAACTAAAAAAAAACTTACCTTTGACCCTTCATTTCTGACATGTTCATCGAGCTCGTCACTCCGCTTATTAATCAAACTCAAAAATAATAAATGAGGGTTGAAGAAGAGTGACATATACTGATCTTCAATTGTTTTTTTTTTTACTTTATTGAATTTGTCTGATATTTTGTTTTAAAATACAGAATGCTGTTTGAAAACCATATTTTTAGAAGAAGTTTTGGAATATATTTTTTTCCTTTTATTTCTTGCAAAATATTCGTGTATACGAGGTGGATTGGAGAGGTGATTTAAGTGTAGTTTGAGATCATAAAACCATAAAATAAGGAACTGGTCGTTTTGCATGTCGTTGAATGGCTCTTGAACCCTTGGGTGC
>VYYI01002552.1:0-14528 GCA_021029175.1 Bilobella aurantiaca | reverse complement strand
TTTTTTTAAAATATAAATGCCTTTTAAAAAAATTTTAATTTGAGAAGCAAAATTAGATTTTTGCACTTTTGGCTTGATTAAAACTAATCCGTACTCACACTGCTTACGGAATCACTTGATTTTAATTTTCAGATATTCCAATCATGCTAATTTTTTGAAATTTGAAAAAAATTTGACATTCCGTTGTAAATGCTTTACGATCAAAATAACCCTACCTTGAAAAATTTTATTTAATTTTTTATCAAATTGTTGCAGAAGAAGTAGAAAAAATACACTGGCTTTCTAACATGGAATTTCCATAAGAAATATATTCCATTTTGTAGGTTTACAAATCTGGGAATTACAAATTGTACGAATGGGAATTGTACGTTTCATAAGTTAATAGTGTGTCCCACATGCAGGTGGGGGAAAGTTGGCATTCTTTCGAGTGAGAAAGAAATGGATTTCTTCGAATGTAGGGCGCTCCTTATCTTCCCGTCGCCAAGTGTCGCTCATAATCTGGTAAACGTCACGTGAGCAACCTGTAGGCTGCTCGAGCCCTTCGAAACTAAACTCTTCGTCTAAAACTGTAAGCCTTCGCAGATTTTGAAGCACTTCAGAGTTACTCATTGTAGAATACGGAGCGTGTCGGCAAAATGAAAGTATCTCCCACAAAGTAACTCCCAATGACCAAACATCGCTTTTCGTTGAATATTTGCCCTAAAATAAAATCAATAACATTTTCTAATAATAATTCATATGCTACGATTTTTGTTCAAACCGTTAAAACTTAACCACAATTTACTAAAACTAGATTATAATTCTTTATGTGCACGTACAAGAAAAAGAGATTCCCAAGCCATCCATCTAACTGGCAGTGGAGTTTTGCCATCAAGTCTAAAGTAGTCAGCCGAGTAGAGGTCTGTATCCGTTGCAAAATGAGACACTTTCACTAATAAGCCACGCCCAACTACACAATTTCTGGAATCAAAGAAGCTTGAATTATGAAAGCCTACTTTGAAGGACAATTTACCTCGTTGCCAAATCTCGATGTACAATATTATTGCTTTCCAAAAACCTCATTCCACTTGCCACCTGAGTGGCAAGGTAGAGTAGAGTACTGAAGTCAAGTCGCTGTATTGCATTTGGCAGAAGGGAGTCATTCCGTTTTAGAAATTGACAAAGATCACCTAGTTCTAAAAATTCTAGGAGCACGCAAAAGGGCTCTTCATTTGTGCATGCCCCAAGAACTTGTGCTACATTTGAATCCTCCAGCGAAGCGAGCAGGCGAACTTCCTCCAAGAAATCTGATCTGTGATACATATTTTTCAAAAATTTGTTTAAAATAGATGCTTATACAAAATTAATTTATTTTCAAAATGCTAGTTAACAACTAACTTGTCCTTTTCACTGGAATTCCTTAGTAAATGCTTGACTGCCACGAGTGTACTCTCACCTCTACCGGTTTCCAATTCTCCAATAAAAACCTAAATTTAAATGTAACTACTGTATAAACATTGAGGTCAATACAGTTCTGAATATTACAGCTTTTAATATCTTCTAAAATGCTGCTGGTAAATGATAAAACTTTAAAATTTAATTAAGAAATTAAAACTTGCTACTTGTTACTTGTCGGCGGCTATGAAATATAAGGTTTAGAATTATTTAAAAACTGAATTACTGTTCCAAAGGCTCCATCACCAAGTTTCTGGAGCATGCGCAACTGATGTTTCGGTATTTCAGGCATTCCAATTTGGCGCAACCCTACTTGCACTGCAAGCATTCTCCCCGGCGCTGGAGAATTGGGCACTCGCTTCAGCGGACTTAAAGTTTGGGAAAGAAGCTTCCCCATTTCATTGGGCACGGCGTACTCGTACTCGTTGAAAGAATCTAAGGACAAGAAATTGGGTTGGTAGATTAGAACAGACACCGACATGAACACCTACATGACACTCTTTCATAGACCTCGCATTAATTTTAAGTTAAAAGGTAAGCTAAACTAAATTATCTACTAGCTACTGGCGCAAGAAGCGTTGGACCGTGTGTTTCCATTTAACTGTTTTAAATGACTTGAGCTCACGACAAAAAGAAATCAATCACAGGCCGGCAGGTAAGTCATGTCACTTGGAAGTCAGAGTCGTGAGTCTTTGTAGTTGCATGGAATGCAATTAGGCGTTTGGCTAGTAGCAAATCTTTGGCGCGAGCCTTGACTTCCCGTACTTTGATATTATCAAAATTTCCCCCTTGCTTCTACTCACCTAGCATGCAAATCCAGAAGAAAAATTGTTTCTGAGCTATAAATTTATAACATGGATGCCTAAAATTGTATGAATTAAAATATTCACGGAAGTATGAACTATGGCACTTGGAAGCAGAGCTGACGATAAAACAAAAGAACCCGCTGCATTCACCATTTTTTTGCATGTCACCCATAATCATCAATTTAGCTCTCCCTTCATCATCCGCCGCATAAATAAGGCATGGGAATGGGAAACCCAGGAAGAATCAAGCGACAGCTTTCGCTTCAGTGTACCAAGTTGAATTCAAGCTACGATACTCGAGTATAATTAACTTCAAAGGTTGGAATTGAACGAAGGGGGTACACTTTGCCTAACCGAGCCTTGTTGAACAAGAGGATTAGAATGTTAGAAAGTAGTTTGCCACAATAATGTTTTCTACCTAAAACAAAAAGTGTTCTTTCGTTCAATTCCAACCAACTTCAAATAACATGTACTAATAATGCATCAAATGCACACTTTGCTTTAAAAGTAAACAAATGGCATAAATTTGTACCAGGTTAGGTAATTGAAATATATTTTACTACAGACACAGTTGGATGGTCTTTATTAATTTTGAATTATCATACCAATGATGAAAGTACTATTAAATACAAAACATTTCCTGAACTAAATTAAAGTTAACTACTGTAGTATTACAACACAACTGATGATTTGCGGTATGAAATACTTTAGTATGTCAAACTTTTTATAGTTTTCCCAAAATCACTAATAGCACATAAACTTCAACATTTTCATGGTGGTAGTACAAGCCTTAAAAAATTAACATAAGTGAGTTTTTTGATTTTATTGTCTTTGTGGGCATTTGTTGGGCATTTAAAAACTGAAATTGAGAAGAAAGTTATATTTGTTCTCCGTGAAAATAAGGATCGTTTTTTATTCATTTCCAAAAGCTATGGAATAGTTGTTGTCAAAGGGTTCTCTGCTTTCTCCTACGAAAAAAGTAAATTTCCTACCTAGTTTTACTACGACGGAGTGATGCGTGTAGGAAAATTATTAGACGCAAATTTCCACTTCCGACACCCCCGCCCTTAATTTTTCTACTCCCTAATAACTTTAGAACTTTTTGTCCTAAATATAAATTGTTTATCAAGCACAAAAAACAAGCTCAAGTCGTCATTGTCCTCTATTGTAATTTGACTCAATCATCATTACAAGGAAGCGATAGGTGCTTTCCAAAGAATAAGCTGCGAGTTGTCTAACAAAATAAAGATAATGGTCTTATAAGTTTAATGCTGATAGAATTTTAATATTCAGCGCCTACAGGAGAATCGGAAAGTCTGACAACTTTGATCCATCAGGAACTTGTTTTTTCAACCAAAAGAAAATGAACACAGAAAGAATTTGGTTTGGAGCAGAAACTGGAATTTTCAAAGTTACCGGGAAATCTCAAATTTGCGCAGAATTCTGTTGTCAAGTGTTGTTTCCAGTAGTGGATCTGATGCTTCAAGGCTTAATTTAGACATGTACGGCAATAATACAAGTAAAGTATCAAAACGCAGATAATCCTGTAGGAGGTGGTAGAGTAATGTTAGACACTGGAAATTATATTTAGTTCAAAAGTTTTTTATGCACGGTTATACTCCCCTAATTGATTTCTTTGTTTTTGTTTTTTTAACAAATTTTTGAAAAAAAATTTGGTGACAGGCATAATCCTTGGTGAAAATAATGTAAAGAGCTGTAAAGCATTTTATTTTGAGATTTCCACAATTTATTTTTTTGACAACGTTTACTTTATGCCGGCACATGTGTGATCCTCAGAAATTGCTGCATTTCATTAGTTTTACGCTTTAAAGTTCTACAAAATTCGTAAAAATCTAAGTTCTCTGTCTAAATTGACCATCATACCTTACAAATGATCTACACTTTTAGGTCAGAGGTGGAAAATAAGTGTACTAATTTTGCTAAACTATTGAAAATCTCTTAAATTATTATTAATTTTGATTATTAACTATTGAACTTTTAAGACGATTTTTCTGTACTTTGTTAAGCATTGTTGATAGTCATGACCTTACCGGTGGCATTTGGCGGAGTCGCAGTAGAGACTAGTGACGTGTTGTAATATTCAGTCAGTGTTTCTGCCGTTGAAGCGCTACTTTCCACAGTTCCCGGATTATTCCCAGAAGCGAAGCTTGTAAAGTGTGGTCGACTTAAGGGAGTAAAAGGCTCTTGGTACTCAGGCGCAGTTATCTTCCATTTTCCCATAGGTGGTGAGGCCATGAACGCAAGGTCAGATTGGTCTCCATAAGGCAACGATTCTGCCTTATTTTTGGGCCGCTTCTTTTGACGTTGATGTTTATTGTGTAAGAGCAGAGCCGAAAGTAGAATTATGAGAACGAGGAGTATTGCAACAAAGGAGCTAACTACTGCCGTCATAATGATGGCTCCGGAGCTCCACTCATTTTCAGAAAGGAAATTAGGCCGTTTCCCTAAAGAAAAAGAAATGTGTGACATGTTTGAATTTTTTTATTTGTCGTATATGCTTTCCTAATCGTAAACAAGAACAATATACTAAAAAATCCTTCAAGTAAGGTCCTAAATGTCTTTTGTATAATGAAAAATCACACCAGAAGATAATGGTGGAGCTCCTATTTGAAATTTCTCTGAAGCATCGCGTTGTACCATTACGCCGTGTTCTTCTTGTAGGATTACTGCTGCCGTTGTTGTAAGACTTTCATCAGAAAAACTTCCTATGGTAGGTCCTGAAAAGAAATCCAAGGGCAATTAATCACTTCTGCAAGATTTTACAGCCGGCAAAATATTTGAGAACACCGGAAGTGAAAGTTTACAAACTTCAGTAGATTATATGCTTGCTTTTGTTTACTTTCTCTCAATTAGACGAATTACGTCCGAGGTTAAAGTAGTAGAGTTGTTGTCAAAAACCTATCAATTACTCTAAGTTTATTAGGTAGCATATTAGCTACTTTATGGGAATGTTCTGTCTCTCCGTCTGTCTGCCTGTTTGCGCGATAACTATTGAACAGGTTTAACTTTTTCAAATCTATTTTCAGTTAAATGTAGTAGGGGTCAAGTGTAAGGGCAAGTTCGAAGATGCGAAATGGCGTGTATACCCCTCACCCTCATTTTGACGACCCCCTAAATGACCCGCAAATCCGAGAAATAGTTTTTTTTGGATGTTAGCAAGTCTAGCATAATACGTAAAGTTTAGATGTTTTCAAGGATATAAGCGACGCCAAACCATCTCCCCTTATTGAAATGAACCCAAATGACCGTCAAAACCAAAACACCCGGAAAATCGGTTTTACGAGTTTTTGCTAGTTTTGCATAAATCAAAAATTTAGTATGATTTAAGCTTCATATCTGATCCCCAACCTTTCAACAATTTTAGGATGTGCTCTTGACCCCAACCTAAAAACTTTACTTCTCGTGGTTTTGCTAGTGCTGCAGGAAAGCATTTTGATTTCAGTACAATACGCTACTTATGTTACGTGCGTTTGCAACGGTTTACTTTGTTTTGCGTAAAGTCGGGTTCAAACACGACTTCCAGTTTAAACGATTTGAAGAAAAGGTCGAAATTAGATAAATAATTGTCAGCTCACGTGAATCAAACGTAACCTCACTGATGAGAATCCACTTGGAAGCCCAGTAGAATTGGATTTTGACAAATCGACCAAGACCCTGATGGAGCTTGATAGTGATATTCTTTGGATCTTCAAAAATGCAGTCTTCCATTGGAAAGTAGGGAGTTGGCTCTCCAGGAAATATTTTTCCGTCAACGCTAAAAAAAATTCTGGCTTCTTTGAAAACCTGGAGAAAAAAACCGATCCACTATCATCATTGTTTCCCCACCGGGTCCGCCCTGCCCGTCTTTCATGCTCATCGCCTTGAGCAACGAAGAATAAACTTCCAATTAAGAATTACACTGCGCATTCAAACTGCTTAACAATTAAGCCCTTACTAACGACAAAATTAAATGACCTAATTGGAGCGTTTTGTTGGTTACCACCCATTTTCCAACTATTCTAGCTTTGAGCCTGATTAAATACTTTGACATGAAGGTGGGCAGAAACCTTGTAGAGAATTAAGCATTTCTGAATTGATCATCGAATAGTAAACAAGTTATTTCGCCAGACAGTGAGTTGTGCATACTAATTTGAAAAGCCTATTTCTGGGTGAGCATTTGCAGAAAATTTAATTGTTTGTAACACTTTTATGAATAGTCGTAGGACTACGTAAGACTGTGTAGGTTGCGTAAGGCTGTGTAACTAAAAATTGTAAATTTACACTGATAACGACTATCTTAAAAAAGGGAAAATTTTAAGGACTGAATGGTCTTTTCAAATCTCAAATTTTAAGTGGGCATCTCAAAAACTCTACCAGCAAAAACTCCCAAGCTTCCATTTCAATTGAAAGAAATAATGATTTAATTAAGAGTTCTGCATTGATGGCAATTTTCTTGTAACAGCTGACTGTCCCAAGCTGGGCCTGGTACAAGCTGCAATATTAGTGTTAACCTCTTTCTAGCGCCATTCTACCATGGAATTTGTCAAACAATTCTCTGTCCCAAAATTTAATTAACTTGTTTCCGTTTCCAGCTTTGATCACCAGCTTAAAATCCACTGTACTGGAAAGAGTCAATAATAAGTAGACTTTTAATTGGTTCATTCAATTCTCATTTTGGCTTGATAGCACAATAAGTACAACTGGTTAAAATGATTTGGAAAATTTTCTCCTTTTTTGTATTCTACCACTTCAAATAAAAGTTACCATAGTTAACATTGGTTAGTGCATTGTACCTGGACGTCTTTCGTAAATTCATTGCTCGTGTGGATGTGAACGGCGTTGAACTCTCGAACCGTTTCAAACTTGAACAGAATTTCAATCGGTTCTTCGCTTGTCCTCGAATCATTCTTCCAGCCAACCCAACCTTTGCCTAAAAATAAACTTATAATTAAACTAGAAAACCAGGCTAAAAAACTTTCTAAATAAACATTTATGAGTTGAGCTATTTGAATTTGTAATCGATTTCGGTCCAGGAAGATTGAAGTTATTATTGGAATAATGCCTTAAAGATCTTGAGAAAGATATTGATTTGAAAATTTGAGAGAATCAATGGTCAGCGAGTTTTATTGATGGAAGCCAATACATTTTTTTAGAGCCTTGAACTTAAATTTTCAGATTCTCTTATTCAGACTTTCAACGTTTTGTGACTATAGACGCTTGGCTGGAACCTGAGAAAAGTAAGCTCGGAATGGAAAGATAATAGAGTATTGGAAAGTAAACATAAGTGAAAGCGCAAACAAAAATGTCTACTTTAACCACTTTTCCCATTTGGCACTTTATGGATAAGACGTCAAAGAGCTTGGGATTAAGCGTCCTAGCAACTATAGAGGAGTAGAGGCGCGGTAAGGCGCATAGGAATTCAATTTTCCAATTTTACCGCGATCGTGTTTGTAGAAATCGTCTTTGAAGTTGTCAGGCCCACCTTTTCCGTCAACGAGTAGCCCAAGGCCATTCCGAAGAAGGCTCCCTTCCCAAGTACCGTCGTAAGTCTGGTCATAGAAGTTCCAAGACTCACCTCTCTTACTGCCTTGTGGTAATTGGTAACTAACAAGACCACCTGTCAATTAAACATGATACGTTAGACCAATATTAATTAAAAGTATGGAAGTACTAATCTAATTCGCAAAATAATAAATTTTAAAGCAAGGACTTAAGCAGATTGTCAATGATAAAGCTTTGGATTCTCCACCTTCTGGTGTGTAGTTCCATGGTTTTGTTTCATTTCACAAAAAATAACTAAAAGTTGCGCTTTCAGCATAGCTATTTTACAGCTTCGTGGGTTAGAAATACTGTATCTTACTTAACACTAAGCGACCTTGTGTTTGTTTTCTACATTTTTAAGTATGTGATTTTAGTATTTACTTTTATAATAATACAAGACATCATTAAGTATTATAGCTATAAGCTAATATTACATTTCATTCACCCGCCGCACAATTGTCCTGGCCTGACCCTGTTTAGAATAACTTCTCTTTCAAAAAAATCAACAACAACATTTTCCTATTCTCTCATTCGTTCGCGTACACTGAGCGACTCTGCTTCTGTGCTGACCAAGTTGACGAAAGTAAATGCAAAAAGCAAGTGAATGTGATAGGAGGGTCAATTCAATCATGTATTTATTTCTACCGAGGAAATGGTCGAACATGTCGAGACTCCTCGAGGATTCTCTAGTAGCTCAGACGTCTTGGCGAATAAAGGAATTCTACTAAATAGTAAATGGAGGCTAAGATTGATTCTTCATTTTTCCTGAAGTGAGCGATAGAAACTGGCTTAATTTGGATTACGACGATTATAGTACCATAATAAATAATTGCATCTTCCACTTATGAGCTTTCAAGTTGAGCCACGCCATCGAAGAAGAGTGTTGAGAAAACAAAGGTGTTCTTTTGCTTTTAGACATTTGCCTACGGCATGGTTAATGTTGGCTTGTGTTATTAAAGAGGGGAGGGTGGTTTCGACCGCGACTTTCTAGGCTTTCACTCACCACTACCACACCACTAATTTTGTACTGTGCTCTTATGATGGATCCGTGATCTCTGCACCTATCCAAGTTGGTACAAGTGTAAAAACACCCGGACTACTGCCCGTGGGCAACAATGTTATTTAAAATCTATCTTAACTCAAACAAAATCGATTCATTGAGGAAAGTTACCAAGATTTCAAATAAATTTCTCTTGAACGCACACCAAGCCAAGCTTAGATGTATGATTTCTAATCAATAAATCCATCTAACTTTTTACTGCTTTTAATTATCTATTTCAGTTTAGAACTTTGGCTATGGCATAACTTATTGTGCTACTTGTCCAATCACATTTTGTATTTGTAAAATGTAAAAAAGAAGGTTAGAAATTTGTAGGCTGCCAAGTTGCAGTAGCCACTTCACATTTCATTTGTTAAATCAATTTCTTTTTTTATTAAAGCATAAGCAGTTGTTTTCTTCACCAACTTCGACTATATAAAAAATTGGGTAATAGTGTTGCTCGAGCATTTATGTAATCTTTCTACAGTCGTAGGTCGCTTACCTCTGAAGTAACATCCGTAGATCTCCACTCGCATGCAGACGGTACGTCTGTGGTGGCTGTATGGGTGAAAGCGAATTTTGGAGGCAATAATGGGCGTCTTGAGTTCTACTTTTGCTGGCGTGTACGTATTGATATTTGCTTTAAGAATCTAAGAGTTTAAAGAAAAGTTCATTGCATTAGGCGAAGGCATTATACCACGATTTGCTTCAATTTTTATTTTTCTCAATGCAGGAAGTTATATTGGAAGATTAAATTTAATAAAGTGGGTTCTAAAGACCTCAAATCTAAAGATATAAAGCCTCAAGAATTATTTGATTCCTCCAAATTTCTCACAAACTACTCACTTTAAAACACTCTTTCACCCTTACTTACTTACAAGCACTTACTTGCATTGTAATTTTTTGGCGAAATTTGAATTGAGTGATTTAGAAATAACAATTATATGAAAAGCACAAGTGCTTTCTCTTTTTCTTTGCTATTTAGAATCGCAGGCCTCGCAAATATCTCAACAAAAATTAATAGTTAAGTTACAAATTAAGTAAGGACGCCAACTATCACACTTGCGCTCAAATACACTGCCCATAAATAAATAAAAATAGCCGAACTATGTTAAAATTTTACCTCATTCCCGGTGCTATCCCGATATCGGACCCATTTGCCTAGTTCTGCTCTCCAGTACGACAAAACATAATTTTCAGCGTATTCTGCCCCTTGGCCATTCCCAAATCGACCCTGGGTTTCCGTCGCTGTGATGATATGAACAGTGTGGAGATCAATCTAGCAAGTTTTTTTATCCTCATTTATACAAGTGAGCGAAGAATCCCCGCATTTACTGATGTCGTCACATTCTTTTATTGGAAATGCCACTGCGCTTCTTACTTGTTTAAATATCATCTCACATAGGTGGGAAAATCAGTTATTCGGAAATGCACACAAAGCATGACCGGCTTTTTTTAATTTTTAAAGACCAGAGCATAGCCTCACGGTTTCTCAATCCGATAAAAGTCAAGACCTTGTGGAAGACCTGTTTATTGACCGTAGCCTATTTGTACAGTGCATATCAGAATACGGGATAAACGGAGGTATTGTTAAGCGTCATTGGAAAGCTTAGTTGTGAGAAGCATTAGTCGAACATTACCAGATCTGTACACTCAAATTAGTCATGGGGTGCCCATTCTTAAACTCACACCGTTTTTATATTGTACAGAAAGTGTTCGGTAATAAGTCAAATCTGTTAGGGGCTTAAGTGTGCCCCTTGGTTTGCTTACTTCAATCCATTCCTCAGCATCGGATGTCACATGGTTTTTGGGACACCAGGCACCACCTTGACCTTCATTACGAACTCTAAAAAAGAAACAGAAAAATGTTATACGATTTTATCTCTTAAATCAAGCTCCCATGTCTTAGCAGGGGTTGTCTTTCCCTCCGCCGAGGCACACACAAGTTCAAAACTGAAATTTGAGTCCGCCGGTAATGAAGTAAAGGTAAAGGAGCGTTATTTGACATTTCCGCAGCGCGGATGATCAACATGCAAGGAGAGGGTTGTCATCAAACGGCCACAACAGACTATCCGCAACATTCCGCTGTTTTATGGGCCTAAAGCAGAAAGGCCGAGGACACCAACCTGACGTGAGGTACGGCTGATAACCGCAGGTGACTCTATGCAAACGAGGGCAGTCATTATCAATTCTGACATAGAGCCGGTAGAGAAGTTAACATTGAAATCATTCAAGGGATGTCTTTGAGGCTAGCGTTTTGGTTCAGCTTATCAGTTTTATTATCTAATTCAGGAAACAAAAGAACTCATTCTCTTGTGATTTTCTCAGTTAGGGTCTTTAATACTAGCCTAAACTGTCTATAGTTCAAAGCAGAAGTTTACTTTTGGTTTGAGAGGAAAGAAAGCGACCTATGTGGATCCATTAGCTCGTTAAAAACGTCACAGCATCTCCTTATTCTCTCATAAACAAGTCCTCAATTGTCTCTTTTCAAAAAAAACTTTTGAAAAACGTCTTTTTCCAGAAACCAACGGAAAGTACCAGGAAATTTTCAATCGTTCAAACAATCCGTGCGGTGTCTCGTCTTAGAAAAGGGAGAAAACAAACTGTTAAAGACTTGCATAGTTCAAAGTAATGTATGCTGGTATTATACAAATCTAATCTAAAATTTAGCTTAAAATTTGCTTTACCGGAAAATTTTCGAAACGCCTCGCATAGAGGTGCAAGGCGTCTCAACACTTGTGTGTCAATAATGAAGAACTTGCATTATTGCATTAACTACTTTCTGCTTTAAGCTGTTACGCTAACAATTTAGTGATTTACTAATGTTAGGTCGTAATCGAAAAAGTGGCTCTAGAAGTTGGGGTCATTCTGTAGAACTTGATATCTTGTTAGCATTAGATAAAGAAAGTGTTGATGGAAAAAGAGTTGAAATCTAATAAGGAGGTAAAGTTCAAAATTAAATTTTCGAGACAAAAAATGCCTTAGGATTTCTGTCCTGGATCAGTTTATGTGGATGCATATAAACGTAAGTACAATTGATAGAAATTCAGAGAAAATTCAATAACTCGAAGCTCAATTTTTGTACACTCAATGCTCCCTCCCATCCCACATCCAATTGTCAGTTGAAATTTTGCATAAACAATTAGATTACTCAACCGACGAATATTGAAAAATGAAGCATTTTCACAAATAACTAGCGTGGTTGTTTTTATCTCCCATGGACAGGGAGAATTTCGTCTTTGCTGTAGTTATTGGGATTTTGCACAATTTGTACGTAACCACGGTGGACCACAGTATAGCCTCAGTTTAAACAGAAGGCTGAAAAACATCTTACGCATCGACCCATGTTGAGCTTACACGGCCGCAACTCTCCAGGCTTCCACTTCCCACTACCACGCCATCAATTTTTTACTCTGCTGGTTTGCTGGTGCCGAGAATAGATCTCGGCACCTACCCAAATTAGTACTAGTTAGTGTCCTAACCCCCGGACTAAGGGCCGTGGGCCATGTGCGAAATTCCAAAAAGCAAATTTAAGCATATGGTTAAATGCGGTGAGTATTTACCTTGCATTTTGTGGTCCAACATTCCCCGTGTCAAAAGAACTCGAGGCCCTTAAGTCTCTGTCTCTGATTTCTAGGGATTCCAATCCTAGAGGTGACGAGCACTCCGCTGTGAAAAACACAGTATAAAAATAAAACAAAACCACACGCAAATGATTTTTTTAGATAAAGGGACCCTATTGTTTCAAATCTTTGACTTACGGCCTGGAAATTTTGTTATTTATTAGGAGAAGAGGGAAAGTTACGTGAAAACCAAGAGGGACTTATCTGTCAAGCACAAGAAAATAAAATTTGAAATAAAAACTTACATGTATATAATCCAATGGTAGTTTGAAAACAGAGAAATACAATTGGAGGTAAAACGGAAGGTAATATAGCGGCCAGATTTCCGCTTCTGGTGACTCTTCCCACGTTAGGCTTCGTTACAATTCTTAAACTTCCGGCCGCAGTCCCCATTTTTCAGATGAGCTCACTCCCAAAATGTCTTTGGTCACTCATCCATCATTCCACCACTTCTCCAGATTTTTTCAGATTTCTGAAAAAGCGTCAATTTTTGAGTCAAACTTAATTTAGGAACTAAACTATATCAATTATTAAAATTAGAGGGAAGTTTTTGATTAGACTGAGAGAAGAACATCCAGTTTTTATTATTTATGGTTGTTCCCCTGTCGTTTCTTTTTCTAACTTTGTAGAGGTGAAAGTTTACTTTCATTAACCAGCCTACTAGAAAATGTGAAAATCCACGTAAAGCTTGTTATAACAGTTATAAGAATAGTTACATATAAGACATATAAGTACCCCAAAAGTCTTTTTGCTTTTATCGAATTTCCATCATCCTCCATTCTTCCAGGTAATTAATAATTGAAAGTTCTCTAACTTTTGGTTTTAAAAAAATTTTCTTATTTAGTTTTAGTTTAGGTATCTTGAGACTAGGCCACAGAAGCGTAAAAAGCAGTCCCAGTCTCCTGTTCATTTTCTTGTGTGCAAGAAATTTTTAAGGAAACAGGAAATGAGAAAGTTTAATTTTGGAAACTTTCGTCCCTCATCTGTCTCTAAGGAGTTTGCTGAATCTCTTTCTTTTGGTTGAGTGTCTTAAATTCCGGAAAATTTTAGGATAAGAAAGATATGTTAATAGGAGATATGTCCATCTCCTACAATCAAGTATACGTAGGGGCCCAAGGCCCGTAATCCGACGGGTTAGGACCCTTGTCCTAACTTGGGTAGGTGCCGAGATCTAATCCCGCCACCAGCACAGTAACCAGCACAGAAAAATGTGAGGGTGTGGTAGTGGTGAGTGGAGGCCTGGAAGTTGAGGTCGTTGAGGCTGAACATGCATCGGTATCCGTACGCTGGTGCTCAATTTCTGCCTAAGCAAGAGGCTCCTTGGTGGTCAACCCCACGTTCATTGCCCAGCAGACACCACATGATTTGCTTTCTCCTTTCCAAATTCAACTTCATTTTATCATCATAAGTCAAACACAATAACATCATTTGAAAATGGCTTTCAAAATTACAGGTAAGCGGAGAAAAACGAAAAAATCAGTCACCGGATGTTGAAATTTTGAGATCAATACTGAACAAGGCAGTGTTTGTAGTCAAAAGTAATTGATGGCCTAGATTTGCCTTTTGATGTCAAAAAACAGCATTTATTAGATGTTTTGAGTTTCAAAAATCGCTTTGTCTCCCTATTGAACATGGGGCTAGCGTCGAGAAGCATCTTGATATCATTAAATTGACGCACGTCAGCAAAATTCTCCCTTCCGAGGTGCACGTCCTTTCACTGATTTGAGTTCACCAATTGTGAATAGTCTGTCAATCACAAGGGCTTCATTGCCAACTTATTAAAAGCACTCCAAATAACACTTCAAACTTTCCTTCTTCTCACGTCTACTCCTTTGGGAATAGAAATTGAAGAGCAGGCATACTTTGTTGAGACTTGGATATAAGAGAAAATTTGGTGAATGCCACAGAAGTTGAAAGGAATGAGGAACGAAGTTGAAGAAATGAGCCGCAGAATAATGGAATTCTATTCATATGGAAATCAACGCAAAGTTTGATTTGTGCGGGTTAATTAGGCCCATGTTCTCAAGGGACTTGAATAAGGTATTCCGCCTTTTCAAAATTCAAATCAAAACCCTTTCAGTTCCA
>VYYI01002551.1:0-14532 GCA_021029175.1 Bilobella aurantiaca | reverse complement strand
TAATCTTAATTATGATTCTAAATCCAGCTGCACATATTTGCACTTTTCTTCGTTAGCCGAGTTTGGAAAAAAATCGAACCAACTTAATAGCAATTTCTCCGCAATCGCCATGAGTTGCTAAATGAGTACAATTTTTACAGTTCTTTAATTTTTTAAATCGTGCATTGAATGAGTAAAGTTTATTTTCTACCTGTACAGATTAATGAAAACGAAGGGAAGCATTATAAATGTGTTTAATTCATGTTTATATTCATTATCCCAAAGGGTTTATCGGTTTAATATAAAAATTTCGAAAGGAAGAAGGCCAGTTTTACAAGTGTTGGAACAAATGATGTAGATATCAAAGTTACAAACTAAAAAAAAACACTAAATATATGTTTCAAAAATGTGTTTTACTCATTAATATTAAAAAAATATCGATTTCTGAAATGCGTCACAACCTTAACATCATACATACAAAATATTTTTTGCCAGTTTTTATTGGAATCGGTCCCACTGTGCAATGGTTTAAATCAATTGTCGTTTATATATAATTCATTGGTTTAAACCCAAAAGTTAGTAAAATTAAAAAATTTGACAAAATTTCCACCGATTACAATTGTTAAAATCCAAGTCATTCTTGCTTTGGCATGATGCTTTACCAATAAGTTTTAGCGTAAAAACGCTCCGTTGAGCTTCCGAAAATGTATTTTGGTGGAATGCAATTGAGCTTGTTCAGAAAATTGTCGCTTCTAGACAAGAAATTTAGGATAACTTGAAATAGGAGGTGAGATGTCATTAACACAGTTTACACTTTCGGGTCAGCGACACAATAAGGTTTTTATATGATCTAATTGAAATTTGGATTTAAACCAAAAAAAAACCAAATAAGCTGTGGTTTAATACAAAAACCTGGGAATTTCGGTTTATTTAATAAAAACCAAACTTAAACCCTGCGTTGTACTATATGCGTTGGTTTGATTTAGAATCTCACCTTAGCTTTTCTAAAATCTCACAAAGAAGAGAGTCTAATACTGGAAAACCTGAATTTTAGATAACATATTACAAAGCAAACATTATTTTGAGCACAAATTCGAATTGAACCTAAATGTATTAAATCAGAACACGGTATTCCTGATGTACTAAACGTTTCTATATGTTTCTTGAAGACCACCAACTCAAATTTTTAATATGAGGGTCATTAGTTTTGTAGTGTACTTCATGAGTGCTACAGGGAACCACAAAA
Organism: Bilobella aurantiaca; assembly: GCA_021029175.1. Lineage (NCBI taxonomy): Eukaryota > Metazoa > Arthropoda > Collembola > Poduromorpha > Neanuridae > Bilobella > Bilobella aurantiaca. Next base: position 13,307 of record VYYI01002551.1, on the reverse strand, counting down.
CGTATCTTTATTTCAATCATCAACTTCAAAGGGAAAACCACAAAGTGGATCTATACTTCCGCCGGGAATTCTGTCAATTGAGTTACGTTTAGTCCTTTAATGTAGGTTAGGGGAAACGGGAGCAAACTCGGAGAAGAAAATAGTTTAGAGCCATTTGCTTCCAACCCACTTAGGCTCCTTGGAGAGAATTAGTAATTTCAGGAAAAAGCTAATTGGATTCTTAAGTGTGGGTTTGGGGGGAAGCTACTTTCCCTTTTTCTAATTTTACTCCATTTAAACGTCTCTCCACTCCATGTTTTGGATACAGTTTAGGAGGATGGCTCATTTTACTGAATGCAAACTGATATTTTTCACTAAGAATGACATATACAAATCAGATTTCAATTCAAGAAAAAAGGTGTTCTTCCTCATGAGCTATTGTTCGACTCGTGTAATAAGATGGGAATTAGTAAGAAGACAAGAATATGTCAATGAAGAAATGCACTATGCATGCACAAATAAGAAACACAGAAACCTACTTAACTTAGAATTTAAACCACATACCTTTTAGGAAGATCAAAATAGTTTTATCTAAGCATTTAATGTGATCCCTAACATCTGGACCGTGCACAGTGGTTTTTGTAGCCGTTTTAGTTGCGCTAAATTAACTAGTGTTAATCATATTATTTTAAAAGAATATTACCAACCTGTACATTTGTAGTTTTATTACATTCTATAAAACTGTAAGGTCAAACGATCGTGGATCTTATGGGTCTAAGATTGCCAAAACGTTAATTACTAGACAAAAAACCGTCATATGATGGAATGATTTAATTTTTGGATCCTCCTACACTTATTTGTAAGGCTACTTGATACAGTAATGCAAAATTTCACAGTTGACTTGGAAGTATATTGTAGGTTTGAAATGTAATTGTAGTTTCGAATTGCAATTGCTAGGGTCGGACGTAGTAGTAAGTAGTAAGGACACACAAAATTAGGCAATTACTAAAGTGACTTTTCCGAAACTATTCTGTTTTTCTATAGCTTACAACAAGTGGATACAAGACCCCTCTAGAAATGTTCCAAATGTGTTCATTCGTGTAAATTTGTAAATTGGTTTCGAATTAAATGATGTGATGGTCTTTGCTCTGGAAAATTGTTTAATGGACATCGCTTAAGCGTATTCGACAGTAATCGTCTGATTTAAATGCGAGCAATTACACTTCAAAACTGCAAATTGTGCTTCAAAAGTATTGTTCACTTTAAAACTATATTGCATTTACAAACTCAATTGTGCTGTTCCGCTAATATCTTAAATACAGCAGCAGATGGTGACTTTAGCGGGCCATATCTCAGCTAGTAAAAAATTTTTGTTCTACAGAAGGATGTGGAAGTTCAGAGAATTTTGCACTTGAACTTTGATGAATTCTCCCTCATGTAAAATTGTAACTTTGAGTTAATAGGGCTGAGCACTGGATCATATCTGTTTTACTATACTACAGATTTTGTTATGTTGTTACTAAAGTTACTGATTGGTACAATCAAATTTATTTAATTAATTAATTGGTTTTTGCCAAGTAAACTGGCTGAATAAGCCACTGTACCCTGCCATGACTTTTCAATTGTTTATCATACCAATTTATAGATCTAAATCTATATTTATAGGTTTTATTTTCATTTCAACATTGAATTCGTCATTTCGTGTCAACTTTGACTCATCGTCATCGCAACTAAGAATTTCTGTTTTGAAAAACTTACACACCACAAATTTTGAATTTTGCTTGTGATTTAAATTTATTTTACACGATGCTCTTTTCAATACCTTTTATTTCATAATGTAATTTCTTTTGTATTCTATGCATTGGTGCGTTTTGCATGTTGTAACTTTAAGGTATTAGTAACAATTTTAACAAAAAAAAATGAAAATGAAACGCCACGTTATTGGCAGGGAAGGATAAGAATTCATTAGTATAAATGTTATCTTCAACACAACATAAAGCACAACATGGTTCGCAACAGACTATCTGTAACATTCTGCTCTTTTACGGACCTGAAGCACAAGGCCAAAGACACCAACCTGACGTGAGGTACGGCCGTAACTTTCGCATGAAAACCGCAGGTGACTATGCAAATATCTTCTCACTTCTGACAAAGACCATTGGGAACTCCTATCGGGTAATTCCCATATCCTCTGACTGTATATTCTAATACACAAGGTCAGAGGCAAGATAATTCAATATAAAAACAAGGCCAACAGTGAAGACTTTTTTGAGGCTGATCGTGAGATTTGAACACCCGTTGTTATGCTGGCTAGTGGAAAGAGACTGAAGCTCAAGCCACTAGGCCAAATCCACCAACCACAATTTTAACAATGGAAACTATGTGTTATGGTAAAAAAAATTATTTTTTACTTATGGGATGCTGTTAAATGTATTTATTGTAGTACAAATTATATTCATTTTTTGTCTAGTTTGTGTTTGCAGTTTTGACGTTCTTTGCAAATGTTTGTCGACTGATTCCTTTTTATTTCGGCATATGTTCCTTGTATAAAACTCGAGCTCCTCAAAAAACGACACTTTAAAAAATATTGATGTTTAGATGATTCATATAACATTCATTAGACACGCATAAAGTACTCCAATACAAAATTGTGACAATTAAAATAATTACCGCGGATAATATAGCGAAACACCAAAATCAATTTCCTTCTAAATCTCTCCTTACGTACAGGCCGATGAAGGTCTACCTTATAAGATTGTGAACCTTACGGCAAAAAAAGTTAGGAACGAGGATTTGTCTTATTATCATAAACCTACTAGGCTCTGCAATCTTTAAGGACTATTGTTTGTGATACTACTACAAACCGCATCTGTAAATATTTTATTAACTGGTTCATCTACCGTTATGCCTTCAAACAGAGGAAATAGCTTTTTTGAAGAGGCGATATTTGCGGTCAATCAAGGAGTCGACATACAACTCGTGAATGTCTTAAATGATATCTATGAAACTCAATTAAGTCGATTTTTTTGTGAAGGCCGTAATCGAGGTTAATACAATTTCTAAGAAGCAGTTGCGTCTGACGTTGATCAAATAAGCTAGGTCTAGAAAGTGACATAAGTCGGATTTCGAATGACAGTTGAAGACAGCGACAATTTTAGACAATTTATTACTTTCCTTTTCACAAAATTCCACTTTCCGGGCCAACTTGAAATGCCCCTCTAGATACTTCACTTTTTGCGGATTTAATCTTCAAGGAAAGGTCCCAATTGGGTCGTATTTGAGAAGTAAGCTCATTTTCACAATTACCTTATAACAACCAAAAACACACATTTTTATAACGATGTTCTATCAATCTTAAACTTTTCAAGAAAATTTATGCTTTATACTCGTGATTTTTGTAATGCCTTTATTCTAGAGAAAAAATTTTTTCGCGTCGAACAACATATTTTTTAAAATATCTTCAAAACAGGATAAAACTGAGGATTTTGTTACTGACAGAGTAAGTTCTTTTTAAACGGCTTATACCACGATTTTATAGTATATGTTACTAACTAAAGTAACTAAATATATTTAATATCAAAGCCTTAGCACCCCATTTGGGACGCTTGTAATGCATCCCATTACATTGAGTTGTAAAATATGTTTATCATATACGTATTCCATTACTTCTAATAAAAGGCAAACGGAGGAACCCGGAATGTGATCTGAGAAAAAAGTGTGGAGTTGAGAGAAATAAATTTCTGACAGTGAGAAAGGAATTTTTAGAGACATGGTATTAATTACAGTACAAACCTTTCGAGTCATATATCATTAGCACTAGATATGGATATCCTGTTCTTGGTATTAAAATTTAATGTATTTATGAATAGCCAAACTATCCCGTCCTAATAGTTACCTAGGGTACCTACTTATCCAGCAGTTAAAATAAAATTTTCCTATCTTAGGACGGTCTAGTTTGGTTAGTTTATGTCACTTTATTATATTGTAGCTTATTAAATTGAAAATTTACACCTAACCAACCTAAGCATATTCTTAAGTAATTAAAAATTACTAATTCCAAGCTATAGAAAAATAGAATTTAAACTAATTGGGTTTCAACGCAAAAGCAATGTATCAATATTATGAGTACCACACTATTTTTAAAACATTTAAACATTTTTATTTTTATACTATAAAAAACAAAAGTGACAGTGGAATAGAGTATCTTCAAGTATTAATAAAGTGAAAATCGATTTGAAGTCTAACCTATTACTTTAATTTTAAAGAATATGCAGCAAATTTCAACAGATGAAATTTATTTAAATGAAAAAAAAATTTCATGTGCATTGAGTTTTTCCTGTATTTTCTCCAATAATCTGTAAAGCATATATCATTCCTTGCCAAATTACACGTTGAACAAAAAGTTCATGAGTTTCAGGCTGTTACAACAAAATGCTACTTCATGCACACCAACTGACGGTTTTAGCTTAGATGCGTTGGGTAATAAATCACTATCACTATCGTTACTAACAATTATTAATCGTTGTCATTGCTCACTAAATATTTTCAAGGTTAAATCTAATAAATAGGCAAACTGTACTACGTACCATATATGATGTGCCAATGTATAATATAATACATTTATTTGTTATGGGAGACGCATCCTCCAATAAGCAATTAAACTAGTTGCGAGATGGCCATTTCACAAGAAGTACAGAAGAGGATTCTTTAGAACTTCTCACTGGAAAAGAAAGCAAAATACTGAGCTACTCTTTCTCTAAACAGGGCAATATTACCCTTACTCTCAAAAACGACTTTCACTTGAGGAGAAAGCAGAAACTTCCGCAAAAGCGTTAGAATGATATGTGCTAATTAAGTAGACCTAACAAAAGTTAGTGGCAGTATAACTTTCTTTGGTGGACACTAATTGTCCCAAAAACTGGCATAGGAACAGGAGCCTAATTAAAACCGAAGAATTAAACATGGCATAAAGAGCAGACCCAAACTTAGCAAACTTCCTCAGTAGAACTTATTTTATTACCGTTGCTGATTTCTATTGTTGGCAAATAAATAGGCCAATTTTTCGGTAAAGCATATCGGAGAAACATACTTTATGCTTTCGAAGATACATGACGTTGTTGGCAAACGAATTGAGTAGTGTATGGAACAGAATGTTAGAAAACTGAAAATAGCTTGAAGCAAATCAGGCAAAAGAAGGAACTGCAAAGTTTTTGGGCAAAGTCAAATCTCTATTTGGCGTAAAGCGGAAGAGAAAATTCTAGAACTTTTAAAAAAGTTTTCCAATTTGAAACAATCTGACTGGATTTAAATTAGAAACTAAATCACTTCAAACCTTCTGAGTTGCTAAAGTGAAGGAAACAAGACGATTTTCGGTATAGATACATTTTTGACGCAGACGGATTTCTCAAGGGAGTTTCCTTTATTGCTCTCGACAATATAAAGTCGTTATTTAATACACAGTTTCCAAACCAAGCCAATTCCAGGCGAAGTGTGTGACAACTCAATTCAAGAATTGGTACGGGATTACTAACTTCAAAGTAAGTTTAAAGCAATATATATTTAGGATCTACGTACATCGCTTCATGTTTAGAAAGGTGATGAAGTCAAATAACAAAACTTGCAATTTTCGAGCTGGAAAACGCAACTGTCATGTCACATGTCATTTCAAAGGTATCAATTTCCCACTCGTAAGGTGAAATTTAATGTGCAGAATTTCCGGTAATGAAAGTTCATTACGCTTCCACGCTACCTTGAAAGGCAAACTTCCAAAAAACCATTGGCACTTTAATCCAAGATTTTTAGTAAGTGTATTTTGTCAAAAACTTTACTTTGAACTTTGCAACAAGTAAATGCTGAAACAGTATAATACTTAAGGCAGCCACTTGAAGTAAATTTATCCTTTAAGTCAATGAACAAAGTTTTACGCTAGAACAATTCCCGAAAGAGCAATAGATAATTCAAACGAGTCCCCAACCAAAACAACAGAAAAACAAACTGCAATTTGCAAAATTATTTGCCTCAAACCTGCGCTTTACAACTTTCAATTACAACATTACTTAAGAAAAATGTTGCATTTTGTTTATTCAATCACAATATACTGAGCTTTCAACGAGAATTTAGTACGTACCAAGGAAGAATCAGATGAAATGTCACAACAGGAATTTATACAAAATAACTTATCAACTTGGTTTGCATACCATTTCAAAATTGTATAATTCACTTTAGTACATATTTGTGCAAATTTTCAGCTGTATATCCTCAATTTTTGGGAAAGTTAAGTTTTCTCAGCTGTTTTACAAAATTACAAAGGAATACAAGTTAAAAAAAGTTTTTTTTATTGTGAAGCCGATCGATACGGGGTCTATTCTTGTACTCTCATAACTAGGAAGCCTATTGATGTGTACTCACCCGTAAAATACAGCTAATTTGAGCCCACGTACATCAAAGAAAACCATTTATGGATCTAAAGGCATAGATCTTCCCTTAATTCTAAGAATCGTGCCAAAATTGCTCCTTACGTTTTGTCAAGGAAGCCTTCAAATGTGCACAAAGTACTTTTGGCACAAGTTTTAACACTTTCCTAGGAAGGAGACAATTACCAATTTTCCGAACGGTTAATTGCATTAAAAGGTTTTCTCCAAAGCCTTTTCACTTTTTCTAGTGAAGTTCATGTTAAAGCTTATTGTGCAAACTAATATTTCATGACGCCAACAGTACTAAATGTCAGCATAAAATTGATGCAATAATTATCCACAATATTACGTTGTCTCCAGTGTAGTGGTAAGAATTTTCATTTTCTAGTTTTTTTCTACCTGAAAGATTGAACAAACTATAAACAAATTTTATATATGACATATGTAAAATGCATTTTTTTTTCGTATTAAACTGTAAAAAAACTGCATTTGAAATTACCCCTTTTAGCTTTGCTTGGTTCAGGGTTACGTGAGGGTTGAGCAATTTTGGGGGTTTAGTTTATAATGAAGCGCATACTGAAGAGGTTACCAGTTTTTAATTGGATCAATCAAAGTTTTCAGTAGTCTGTACTATTCTAATATTAACAATTGAATCCGCCCTAAGTTAGATGTATACTTCTGGTAACCCTTTCGTTAATTGAGTACACTAATATTTGTTAACTGTTTAACCAATTAACCAAACCGGGAAATGTTTTTAAGTCTTATACAGGTAATTTTTACAACATTACTCACAATTTGGCCATACAACCTCTTGTTGTAAACCACCAAAAATACTTGCAATGTACATTATAAATAAGAATACAATTACAAATGAAAATACAAATGAAATTTGTATTACCACAAAATTGGGCTATTATATCGTAAACTTTTTATTTGAAGCATTATCTGAAAATTTGATCTGTAATTTCCTTGGACTTACTTTAGAATTGCGGAAGTTTTGAAGAGTCTATATTAAGCTTTATACATCGATTGAGGTTAGAAAGTCAGTTGTGAGTGACATTGATTAAATTACTAGGAATCACAAGGAATCACTAGGAATTACAATAATCCAGGACGTAAGTAGATTGAACTCGACGTAAATACGCATTAAATCACGCTTTTACTTAAGGAACAAAGCCAATCAAACTTTGCGATAATCACCAATGAGGTTGTCGTAAACAACGCCTAATGCAAACAATAGTAACCGGTAAACTTTTTTGTTCGATTCCCAAGTTCACTAAATTTGTAGAACACAACAATTACAACTGTTAAAAAGACACTTTAGCATTGCTTCCGAAAGCTTCTTCACTTTTATTCTAGTTGAAGAAACTAATGCTGCTTTACTGCTCTCGTTGCGATGCATGACTACCAGCTTCAATGAATATAACATTTTTATGTTTTCCTATTCTAAATTATTTGAACCCGTTTGAACTTCTTCAAAAAGTTTTCCACTTCCGTTGCAATTGGGGAATAGCATTGATTTCCAAAAATCCAATTACCCTTTCCACTTTCAAACTTTCAGATGAAAATGGGGCAATAAAAATACGACCCTGGTCTAAATAAAATTCGAAGCTAACATTGTAAAACACATTTCCAAAAAAAAGTTTACAAACCTTAACTGAAAATAGTTCATAGTTCCTAATTGTATTGTGTTTCTTATTAAAAATTGATAATTGGATTCGAGTACCGCTAGTACAATGAAATAGCAAAATATTATTAATCTTTCAAGTACTTCATGGTAGATATACCATGATAGAAATCATGGTATCCATGGTTTGATGATGTGGAAACCAAGATCGGTATATAATATTATTCCTAACACGGCTTTGATATTATGCACCTTTGCTTTAACATAATAAAAAACAACACCAATTTTTCCTTAAATGCAACTTTTATCATGAAGCTGACTGGCAGTAACAATTTATTTGTACAAGGGATCTTGAAAGAACCAATTATGTGCGTTGAATTTGTAAATACTACGACTTGCAGTGCCAAACTGCAATAGAAAAAAAAACAAAATTTGATATTCCCATTATCTGGTGTCTTTAATTTTCCGAAAATTCTTTAAATCGACTTTTAGATATACTCAACGCAACACAAGGCATTCACTTTTTAATCACTTTACTGAGATTAATGTTAGAATTAAGTCATCGAGAATTTGGACATGATCATGTCCAAATATGGCTAGTCGTGCTTTCTTATTGCAAATGCAATTCAACTTCTCTTTTTTTCGTTTTCCGAGTTTAATTTAAAACTGTACAAAGTCGTTGCCCTATTCTTGTGCTCAAAATTTTCTAAAGGAAGTGATTTTTTTGTTTAACAACATCTTATTGTCAGCAAAGAAAAAGTTACGAGTGGCAAAAAATGAGACAGAAATGAGAGAAAAACCAGAGAAACAATAACCGACTCGTGCTCCCGCACGTAACATCGTTTTCAATTGCACACTGAAAAAGTGTAGGTTCCTTTATAAAATTTGTGCCGAAAATTTTCTACTGGTTTTTTAATGTTAATTCGACGGAACAAACACAAATGTTGTTAAAAAATTTACATTATGAAGAATTCTTATGTTCAGCAGGCGTGTGCTTGCGTTAAAACTTCTAGCTTGAGTTTAGCATGTATTTGTAAAAATTGGTATGCTGATAAGATTTGACAGCAAAAATGTTACTAGAAAAATGAAAGTGCATCAGATTCGTCTTGGCTCTAAAGTTGACAAGAGTTGATTTTGACAGAAGTAGAAATCTGTAAAGTGGTTTGACGTTCACATTTGGCGGCAAAGACATTTTACCCCCCGGAGGCTTACAAGTCATTTTATGTCAACTTCAAAGTCTTATTTTAAAAGAAATATAGTGCGGAAAAATCCTTCGAGGGCGAGTCTAGTACGCAGAGTCTTATGGTTGCTGCTTGGGTACTCAACTCAAGCAGATCCTCATCACGATCCGATTAGCAGAAACACGTACTTATCAAAGAAAATGTCTAACTAAATATGTTATTACTACATAAACATTTCTGCTCAGCTCGAATTTGCAGCATAAAATAATTTGAAATTGAAAAGGAAATGATAAAAAATTCATAAAATTCTTATTATACTTGCATCGAAAATTGATAATAGATTTAAAAAGGTCCTTCTAGCTTAAAATTAATTTTACAATATTTGAACTTTTTCAAATAAAGAGTGGAAAAGTAAGAATGAAAGTTCAATTTTGAATCTCAATAAGTTGTAATTGGATAACTAAAACTAGTAAACAAACACCCTACACTGCCTAGTTTTTACTAAAATACTAGCGAAAACGTTAAAAACTGTTTAATGTTAAATTGACATTTTTGAATAATTTTATTGATAAAGTCTCAATTTGTAGTTATGTTTGCAGGTTCTAATAGCAGGGAAATGTTCTGCCTTTTTTTAATTTTGGTTAAGTCTCTTGTTTCAGACATCATCGTTGCTAAGACAACATTTTGCTAATCTTTTACTACCGTAAAACTATATAACAGGACACAGATTTTCCTGTTTCTCAATCTTTTTGAAATATATATCACATATGCAATTTTGTTTAAACATATGAAGTGTAATCAGATACTAGATTTTTTGTAATTTATAATTAGTACTACTTGATTCCAGCATTCTTATCTCATTTTTGTCCGTTGGGTTTACTTTGCATGAAAAAGAACGAAATTAATTTTAGGAACACAAAATTGGATTTAGCTAGAACGGCTATCTCTGCAAAATGCTCTAAGTCTATTGCTAGCGGTTCCTACTGCTGTTTGGAGAAATTCAAATTAAGAGCTCAAGTACCCCCAAGGGCAAATCAAGCTGATATCTGCGTGGAATAGTCAAACACATTCAAATTCCAAATTTAATTTAGTGATGTAAGAGCATAAAATTCCATAAATTTTGAAATTTTTTAAAATAACGTGCTCCTCATTCCTGCAAATAAGCATCAAGCATTCTGATTTGTTGATTTCTCAGAACGAATGAAGTTAAGTAAAGCCTTGTTTTTGGTCTGCTCGCATACTCACATACTATTACTTGGTCAGGAGAGTCTTAATGTTTGCTTTGCTATTAATGTGAACTAGTAACAATTTTTTAAAATAGTTATTTTAGTTTTATTTTAAAAGTGGAAAGGGGCAAAAAATGAAGAGGACCGGGGAGATCAAATACACAATTTACTTGATGCCCAATGATAATATATAGCTCTAAGTATACTTCCTTAGAAATGCAACTGCATTCAATGGAATTTGTGCAAAGAAAATTATGTAAACGTAAATTTAGAGCCTTCGATAGAGCTTAAATAGTTTCATTTAATGTTTACAAAAACAAAACTGGAACAATTTTCTGTGCTACTTGCCATTGGTAGTGTGACAGATCAAGAGCTTAAGCTGTGTGCAAATTTCTTTTGATCTTGCTTTCCTGAAACTAAAGCTGTTTCATATTATGGTAATATTTCTAAGAGAGCAAACCTTTTTATCATTGCTAAAAGTTTTCTTTCAAATAAAATAATGTTTAGATATTTATAATTAGCATTTTGCACTAACTTTAATAAATTTCGGGTAAGTTTTTCCGTAACTTTTATCACATTGGTTTACTAAATTTAAAAAATTCAATAAAATCCCACCTGAGATGTGTCTCTTTAGAAGAAACTTCCGAAGAATGTAGAACAATTTGGTTAAGTCCAGGAAACTTTGTAAATTTTTCCACTCAAATTTTTAGATGTTTTTTTTTCAAACTTAAACTCAAACATGAGTCCAATTACTTTTAAGTTTCGAGTCGTAGCCAGTTGTTAGCCGAGTTGTAGTTGTTTACCACGATTGCCGCTGACGAATGACAAAGTCAAAGTTGGTTTTCTGGTTGCTGAAGGATTCAAAACGGGACATTCCTGCAAACAGAAGGAATATATTAAGCTTAAGATATGTATAATTGTTTTACACATTTAAAAAAAAATTGTTGACAAAACTTAAAAAATAAAATTTTGAGTATAACTGTGCAAGCCAAATTCAATTTTAACCGTACGACATTTCTTTTCAATTTAATAACAGAAAAAAAAACAACTTGAATACTTGAACACAAAAAAGTCGAATAAAAAACTCATATTTTAGGATTGTCCTCCGCATACTTCTGGAAAATTAAAAGAACAAATTGTACATATTTTTTATGAGTTTTGGCTCATTCTCACTCGTACCGACATACCGACCGGAAGAAAAAAAAACTTTATTATCTGAGAACTGTACAAATGATAGCAGTTTTAGCATTTCTGTAACCCTATGACATTTAATTGTACACTTAACCACATTAACTTTATTTAAGCAAATAATTGTCAGATATAATTCTAACAGATGCATGCTATTTCGACCCTGAATAAGCCTATGGAAGGTAATTGAGCGATATTTGACATTTCCGCAGAGCGGCTGGTCAACATGTAAGGAAGTGGGTGAGGATATAGAAGGAAGGACTCATTAGCATTTATGTGTGAAAATGAGGATTTTCTTCTAAATTCAGATAAAACTATTGTAAAATCTATTGAATAATTTACATATCCCCTGTCTCTGAATATCGAATCACAGAGACCTACACAATGTCAGAGGCAAGGTAATTTCTTAAGGGCAAAGTTAAAAGTTAAGTGGTTTTGTGGCTGATCTGGGGATTTGAACTCCCGTTCTCAGGCTGGCTATTGGAGAAAGACAGAAACTCTTAACCACCAGGCCAACACCTCCAACTTGTGAATAAACTGATGAAACAGTAAAGTCGAAACCTTCAGTTAACTTAACTCAGAATCAGTTGTCTTAAGAAGGTTCAGCTCGTTGAGCCAATGAGGCTAAAAATGATAAGTAATTAACTTTTGAATTTGGCCTAAAAAATTATAAATATCACTCTTTCAAAAAATTGAATTTCTTAACTATATTTGGCAAAAATATATAACGATATATTTGTTATATTTTTTAAGAGTTGATTTGTTTATTAGAGGTGAGCATCTACATGTTAGCATCTAGTCAAGAAATCTTTAGGGAAAAAAAAATTCAGCAAATTGCAAAGATGCAAATTTTGAAATTCTTTTAGCTTTATTGAAAAAGAATCAGAATTTTATATATAGTTTTACTTTAATGTTGAAATGAATGTTTATACAATTTATAAAAAAATTTCGATTATTTATTTTTTCGCCGATTAAAAAAAACAAAACTGGTGTATTTCATTTGCAGCTGAAACATCACAGATACATAAAACAAGAAAGCATTAGCAGACAACCGCAGAATCATTATTACACAACCATCAGTTTTAACAAAAATAAGTCAACAAAGGAAAGAAATTTTGCTTTAGTACTCTCAATCTGGAACTCATTCGGGCATCACTCTTCCACATTACGAGTTATTAAATGCAGGATGCTACAAATGGAAATGGATTTCACGATTCGCTTAATATAGGCCTACGGTTGTAGCAGAGCAGACTCCAACCAATAGAATTGAACGGAAATTGAAATTTTGAAAATGTGTCAAAATGAGTGGTCGCCCAGGGTTGCCAGCAAATATGCAAGCCACAAGAGAGGAAATTGAAGTTGACGATATAAAGTACGTATATAATTTTGAATCAAGTCCTAGTGTACCTTTTTCGAAAACCCAAATATTATTAAAACCTCATTTACAAATTCATTCAGTTGCGTTAGTTATCTAGCTGTAAATATTTTATAATTATTAATTAGCGTATTACCTACTTTAGGGGAATGTTATGCCCGAGGGCTGAGCCATAACTCTCAAACGGGTTAACTGAAATGGGTGGAGAATGAAATGGATGGAGCCAGGTAGGGCACAAACAATTAGGCAAATCGTTGTAGTTTCAAACCAAGAAATAAACAGTGTTTATTTTGAACAATGACTGTACCAAGGCGGCTA
>VYYI01002550.1:0-14532 GCA_021029175.1 Bilobella aurantiaca | reverse complement strand
CAACACTGCCGTAATCACCATAAAGAATCTCGTTCTGAAATTACAACCGAGCGTGTGAATACCGAGAAAACCTAAACCAAGAACGACCAAAATCGAGAAAACCTAAACCGAGAACGACCAAAACAGAGAAAACCTAAACCGAGAAAGACCATACGCTTAATATTGGTTTTCTCGGATTTGGTTTTCTCGATATTGACCTTCTGCTACCAGCCAAGCGATTACGTTAAAATAGAAAAACAATGGCATTCACGGTCCCATTCTACGACATGCACGAGCCACATCGTAACACCGCACGGCCACGGTGTGACATCAAGAAAATCGTCAATCAAAATGGCGATTTTGTCTTTACATGTAAATCGTTTTGGCTCCCACGGCGAGGCCATGGCGGGAACAAATGGCTTGCGGTATTATTTCTCCAAAGATGACGATGGAGAGTGTGGAGAAGACGATGGCCACGGCGCCGGAGGTGAGACCGTCCATGAGAATTGTCAGCGTCGCGTTGACGAGAACGTTTGAGAAGAGGAGGGAGCAGAGGAGGAAGTTGCCATGGTTACGCACGGGCTGGATGCGCGCAGCGTAGTGCTTCTCCAGCTCCGTTCCAGTGTTGATGAGGATCTTCAAATCCGTCTTGTTCAGCGACATCAGCCCTAGATTCAGCCCTGAAAAGAGGCCTGAGAGGCAGAGGAGGAAGATGATGAGAATGATTTCAGCCCAAATCGGAAGCGATTTTCCAGTTAGAACAATGTGCGTCGCTCGACTCCAGCCTGGACATTTTCAAAAAACCAATTTAGAAAGAAAAAAACTGGATTTTAAAACTTAAAAATAAAATCAATTAAAAACTTGTTCTAAAAACCTCATTTAAACAGTTATTTTCAAGGAGTTATTTTTTAGGAAAGTGTCTTAAAACCTTATTTTTACAACTTGCTTGATACACTTATTTTCAGAATCCGTTTTCAAAACCTCATTTTATAACAATTATTCTTTAAAGAGTTATTTAAAGAAAGACTTGCTTCCAACAGCTACTTTTAAACAGTTGTTTTAAAAAATTATTTAAAAAAGAACTTTTTTGTTTTACAAAACTGTTCTAAAACCTTATTCTAAAAAAGTGTTTGATACATTTATTTTCAAAAACTTACCCTGTGTCTCCCAGACTTCACTTTCGGGATCCCAGAGGCAGAAGTAGACTTTCGGGTACTCGGCGAGGGCTGGAAGAACAACGTTCTCCACGCGTCCAAACGTGTAATTGAACTGCTGCCGCACGGTACTCGTCGATCGCGAAAGCATTTCGTCAAGCTTGATCTGAGAAAAAAAGGAAAAACAAATTTTTAAAACCGTGAGCGGCCAAGCCACCGTGGCCAACGGTGTCGAAACCGTTCCAAACGCTCCCTTCACCGTTCCCAAGGGTTGCTTTCCCAAAAAAAAATAACCGAATTGATCAGACAACGGTTCGGTTGCCGGAATCTCAGCGCTTGTCCTCAAGTTTTACAGCCAAAGGAACGGTGTTTTCGGAACCGTGGAACGGCGCCGTTTGCTCCTCTTAAGCCTTACCGGCAGTTCACCGCTCCCGTCACACGACCGGCTACTCTTGGACAGGCGCAGAAGGGACCCAGGTAAGAGGATGCCAAAGAGGCGGATGTTGACAAGGGACCCTTCAAGGATCGTGATGAGCCCTTCGTGGAAGTCAATGTGGCGCTTCTCGGTATCGTACTCGAAGGAGACGCCGAATAGGCGCACGCCTCCGCTGGTGACAGTCGAGCCGTTGGCGGCAACGCTCCTTCGAAACCGCTGCTCAGACTCAAACGGCTCATCATCACTGTCGAATTGGAAACCGTCAAGCGGCGGTGCGGAGGCTGGAAGAATCGCTTTTCCCAGAATCAGCGTCGCAAAGGGCACGAGGAGGACGACGCAGAGGCGGGAACTAAAATACACGCTACTCGGCCTCGTACGAGAACGCATCATGTCAACACGAACGTCTTGTTCAAACACCACTTTTTCCAAATTTCATTTTCTGAATTAAAGAAAAAGACAAAAATTTAAAAAAAAACATTCTGAAGCACAAAATTAAAAAACAAAAAGGCATTTCAATGAAAATTATGAAAATTCGGCCCCACCCCTCGCACAAGCACCACTCATTCGATTCCACATTCACTTCAAGAACTTTCTTTTTAATAAAAAAAATGTCATTCGATTCTTAAAAAAACACGTTTCTCCAGAAAAACTTTTTCGCTTTGCAACAAAAATGTTCACTGTCACAAGAATGCTAGAAACTCTCTCGGAGTCGTGAACCGTGTCAACTATATCACTACAGTAAAAATCTTTGTCACGATCAGAACGGTAAAAATTGTTTCACGATTAGAATGATAAAAATCGTGTCAAGATCACTTCACTAAGCTAAACAGTCGTTTCGTTTCACGATCACGACAGTAAACTCTTTTCACGATCAGAACGGTAAAAAAAATCGTTTCAAGATAACGACGGTGAAAAAGCTACTCTCACGACCACTACACTACAACGGTAAAAAATCGTTTCTTGAAATTTAAAACAAGAAATGCTGCCAGTACTTTTTCTCCTTACCGAGAGCTTGTCTCCACGGTTCTTTCTTTGCGTCCCCTCAACCCATCGCCGCGATGAATTTTCGCCTTACAAAAGGGCCACCAAAAAGGACAATTGAAAGCAGAGGAAAAAAAAAGAGGATTGTTTACTTCTCAAGGACAATTTCTAATCTTAAAGTGTTCTATATAAAAACCAAATTTAGACAGATCAACAAAAAGGGTACAGAAAGATCTTCCCAAAAATCTGAGAGACAACTCTTTTCCGAAAGAGTTGTTTTAAGAGTTAACTCTTGAGCCAGCATTGGCCATCTCCTTGAGAGGACCAAGTTACCATCATTTGGTCCACTTTACTCATTCCAGGAGCAGGTATTATGCAAATGAGGCTCTGACATGGTACAGTGTAAGATATTTAATAAGCTCACGCCTATGACGAGAGGGGACCACTTAGTGGGCCAATTAGGAAGATGAGAGCTGGACCAAAGAGGCTGAGATCCAATTGACGGCTCTATCCCGAACTGAATCTCATTAGAGGCTAGTTTAGTCATATCCAGTAGAGCAGCGCTTTAAAGCGATTGAAGAAGCAGCGCTGCAGCATAGGCAGAGCAGAGCTATAAAGCGATTAGAGGCAGCTTTTTGAACGATAGAAGCAGCGCTGTACCATAGGCAGATCTTTTGACGCTATAGAAGCAATGCGTTGGTATAGCACAGCGCTTTTGAGCGATACAAGCAGCGCTTTGACATTTGCAGCGATTTAGAAGGTATAGCAGCGACTTTCCTTTTCATCTCCATTCATTCCCCGTTACACACCCTCCTGCAGTAATACTTAACTTAAAAAGCAATTAGAGTCAGTACCAGCATCACTTAGAGCCTCGAGATGAGATGAGTCAATTTAAAGTAATTTCAATTACCATTGTGGCCAATTGAGGGAGATTTCAGCGTTTGGTCCACTCGTCACGGGGAGGCTGTGACGAGGAGTGGCCACGGTAGTCCAGAAATCAAAAGGTCGGTCACAGGTCAGCGGTGACACTCGGAGTCAAACGGGTGACATTGACACGACCACAGAATCTTGAGCTAATGAATGACCTCTTGGACACTGACACGACGTTGGACGATAAACCGCCCCTGGACACGATCACTATAAAGTCGTGAGGAGGCAATTACTAATTGAAGTTCTGTTCCAGTAGACACACTTGTGGGACACCGAGGCACTGGAAGGGATTAGGGAAGGTGTACTTTGGGAGGAGGGCGAAAACATTGTGTCGATGATGATGATGACGAGGTTAATTAAAAGTGAGTAATTAGTTGACAACTTGGAGATTAGCGTCGGACCAGCATCAGCATCCAAGTCACACTCGATGAGCACCAGGAAGAGATTCACTAAGGAATACATCCTCTATCCCTAACCTTTACCATCTACCGATGTTACTCTGTTAGTCTAATTAACAATTAAGGGTTAACAATTACTCTAATTAACTACATTGCCAATCCTAAGAAGAGCAGATAACAATCAGTATATCAATTTAACAATCGCAATCAATTAAAAAGTCTTTTGTTACTACCACTACAACAACCAAGCGGTTCGTCACACCACCCCGATCGATCGGTTGTGTCAACACAAATTGCCCTTTACATAAACTGGAAGCTTAAGGTCATTGACCTTTACATGACTCTTAAACATAATTACTTAATTAAGTAATTGACATTAAAGCGGTTCAATTAGCTAAATGTAAAACGATTGAAAAAAGGAATCGCTTGAGAGATGGAAACAGGCTCTAACGTCTTCTGTAGCGTGACCTTGATTTGACCTTTGGATGATCTTCCACTAAATGGCTTGCTTTTGCAGAAATTACTAAGTTAGACGTCTTCGTTAATTTAAGTTATTTTGATTCATTTACATGAATTGCAATTAATTACTAAGTTAAAACTAAAGTTTCACATTTATATAAGCTTATTTACCTTAAATATTTTTTTTACGTAAGGGAAAGGGATGGGCTGGGCTGGTTGGCGGCTGGGTCACTTTGAGCCTGTTGACCTTTGACCTCCTTTCAGGTCATCCAGTACGTGACCCAGAGGTAAACTAATTGAAGTTCAACTCAATCGATTAATCGCTCCCTTAACTCTACAATCAATTAACTGAAGCAGAGCAAAAGAACACAGATGAAGAGAAAGCAGGAACACTTCCTGGCCTGAGAATAAAATTACGATGCGCAAGAACGTGTGTAAATCTTCTAAAAAAAAGTCATAAACAATTAATTAACGCTTGAGTTAAGTTAATCAATTAGCTGATTCACTTAAGGTCAATTAATTGACAAAGACAATTAAGTAAATCTGGTTATTGTCTTGAGTTCAAGAGCCGCTTCCGTATCTCTTCTCTTGCCCAATTAGTAAACCTGAATGTTGGGTCAAAGGTCAACAAATGACCTCTAGGTCACAGGTTACATGCAGAGGTCAACCCTTGGTCGCGGGAAAGGTCAAGGTCGCTTCTGTTGCTTAAACAGTAACTTTTGAAATGCTCGGTACATTATTCTGTGTTTATTTCCACTCCCATTTTTTACCTTTCACGCCCTTTTTCTTTTGTGAATTTGACCTTCAAAGGTCATCATGGCTAAAACTACTCAATTCATTACTCAATTAATTATAATAACAATTAATTAGGAGAACTATTGTTAACTCAATTTGGAAAGTTCAGGGAAAGTAGGGGTCGGTCCATTGTGCTTATTAACGTAAAAAGACAATAGTAAAGCTCATCTGCACAACTTCATTAATTAAGTAATTAGTAATTTCGAGTTGAATGAGTAATTGTAATTAAATATTTTCTTTGCTAATTAATGGAAATTTCCAATTCTTTTATTTATAAAGATCATCAAAAGCACATGTTGATAGAACATGCTTTTATTTTCAAAGGTGTCTGGCGCCAGGCGTAATTTGCATAATTGAGAGATAAAGCTCCTCTTCTCTCTATCTCTCTCACTTTCACTTCATCTCCACCATCCGCCCTCTCAACGTCTCTTTAATTGCAATTAACTAATTGGCATACGGAAGACATCATCTGTTGTCAATTAACTGCACTTAATTAACCCATCCTTCAGTTGACATCATATTACAACTATGTCAGCAACGGTAAGAAACGGTAGCAAAGCTGAATCCCTCTTGAAGCGATTCAGCGATTGCCGGAAATGAAAGTTAGTAGAATGTTTGCCGAATTCAAATTCAAATTGCCGAAGTTTTTAATTGTCTTTAGTTAATTAACTAACTATGGTTTAATTGCTCGTTTAGATTAAAGTTCCAACGGTGAAGTTGAGCACGGGTCAAGAGATGCCGGTTCTTGGACTCGGAACTTGGAAGGTAACGTACAGAAGATCGAATCAGCGCTGGTCGATAATTACTGATCACGATTAAGTTGTGTAAGTTAAAGTAAATTCACTTTTAATTGTCAATTAAGTCATCGCCTGGAGTGGTCCAGACCACGGTGGAGGATGCCATTGACGTGGGCTATCGTCATATTGACTGTGCTCTCGTCTACGGTAACGAGGGCGAGGTTGGGGCTGGAATCAAGAAGAAGATCGAGGAGGGAGTGGTTCAGCGTCAAGACTTGTTCATCACGTCAAAGGTAAGAGTCGGCACGGCCACGGTGCAGCGTGATCGAAAGCCTCTAGTTCTAAGGGTTGGAGTGACATCGATTTATTAAAGCTCTAATTACCTAACCAGCTCTGGAATACATATCACTCGAAGGAGCGGGTACTGGCCGGGATCCAGGAGAGCTTGGCCCTCCTGGGCACGGACTACGTTGACCTCTTCTTGGTCCACTGGCCCTTCGGTTACCAAGAGGGCGGTGACCGCTTCCCGAAGAATGAAAACGGTGACATCCTCCTCAGTGACATTGACTTCGTGGAGACATGGTCAGGTATGGAGGAGGCTGTCCACCGTGGCCTGACCAAGGCCATCGGTCTGTCCAACTTCAACAGTGAACAAATCCAACGGATCCTGGAAGTGGGGACGATCAAGCCAGCGATGCTACAGGTAGCCCTACACTTTTGAAATGCTCTGTACTCGCAGTACTTGGTAAATTATCCTTACGGGAATGTATTAAAAAATTGTTCAAAAACAAGTTTTAAAAAGTGTTCAAACAAGTTATTCACGCCAACTTAACGTCTGTCTGTTGGTTGAAGGTCGAGTGTCATCCGTACTTGAATCAAAAGAAACTCATTGACTTTTGTAAGGAGAAGGGCATTCCAGTCACGGCTTACAGCCCTCTAGGATCAGCCGATAGGTAATTTATGGTTAATTGATTCAAACTTAATTGACTAATTAATGTTAATTAACCTTTTTACTCAATTAACTTTATAGACCATGGGCGAAGGCCGGCGATCCCAAGCTCCTGGACGACCCTAAACTGGTGGAGTTAGGGGAAAAATATGGCAAATCCCCTGCTCAAATTGTGATTCGTTGGCTCGTGAGTCGTTTCTTTTTAAAATTCTTTTTGAATTAATTTTTTTAAGTTGTTTTGTCATTTACCGTTTTAAATTCGTGATTTCGTGATCTGTTTTTTTTGTCAGTTTTTGTGTCTTCAATTTGTGGTTCTAATCTATTTTAAGTTTGTCATATGGTCTTTTAAATTCGTGATTTTTTGTTTCTTTGTCATTTTTGATCCAGGTTCAGCGCGGTGTGGTCGTGATTCCAAAGACCGTGCGTAAGGAGCGACTGCGGGAGAACGGCGACGTTTTTGACTTTGCTCTGTCCGACGGCGACGTCGCCTACGTCGATTCCCTTGACTGTCATGGCCGCCTTGTCGTTCTTGACTGGGTCAAAAACTGCAAGTTCTATCCCTTCGGAATAGATTTTTGACTTTACTTTTTAGACAATTGAGAACCTTAAAATGCAGCTAAATTACTTTAAAAATCCAAAATATTGTGATTTTGCTAGAATTTTTGTGAAAATTAAATGGGCTTTCCTCGACTGACTCGTATCAATAATTGTTTTTTGAAATCTCTTAATTCCTCTTTTGAGTATTAGTTTGGCCCTCATGGTCGAGGTCCCTTGAGCTCAAGGCGTGACAAAACGCCTCAAGCCTTTTCTAAATTGTTCTAAATTTAAAAAAAAAAACGCCCTCGACGGGTCTGAAGACCGCAGGAGTCCTCAACATCATCTCGTTTTAGAAGAAGTCGTCTCTCATCTGGAGTCTAGAAGACTTAATTAACTTAATTAACGATTGGAGGTGAGTTAATCACTATAATAAAACTACTGCTATCGCGTCATCGAGTTAGAGACCCAGTGTATTGGACGGAAGGGATCTCCACGGCTGTCAAGAAGTTGGGCATGGACGAAAACGTCGGGAATCTTGAAAACGTTCTTGCGGTTTTGGTATGTTTCGAAATAAGAATTTGGGCACGTACAGAGCCTTTTTTTTTAAGAGGACAGAGGCATTTTTTAAGGTGTACCGAGCATTTTTAAAGAGTACAGAGCCTTGTTTTTGAAGAGCTTCAGAACCTTTTTTTTTTAAAGATTTCAGAGCATTTTTAGTGTACGGAGCCTTTTTGGATAGTCCAGAGTGAGTCATTTGGAAAGATCCTTTTTCTTAAGAATACAGAGGCATTTTTGAAATAGTACAGAGCCTTTTTTTTTTTAAAGAGTAAAGAGAGCCTTTTTTTAAGATATTGAATACGTTTTAGGAAAGACAAGACAAAGATGAGATAATGGAGACTCTCATGAAGGTCAAGACCTTGTTCCGGGTCAAAGGTCACGAGGCCATTGTTGACGCATCGATGAGTGTCGTGACCGTTGAGCAACTGCGGGCCCTTCAAGGGCTCATTAATGGGCAGGGTAGGAAGCTTGCGTGTTTCGATGACTTCGTGAGACTTCTCCAACCGATATGGTCAAGGTACTGAAGAACACGTGATTTAAAATAGTTACTGATGAATCAATCTTTTTTATCTAGTGATGAGGGTGAGGAAGATGGTGAGTTGAGCGACAACGCTTGAAATCAGCGATTCGTCCTCATCGATCCTCGACGGTGGAACTCCTCATGGATAATATAATAGCTAAATGAAGTAATACGACACGCTTTTTGCAGCAATGCGTAGTTAAGCAAATGTAATTAAATGTCTTCAATTAAATAACTGATTGAATTGCTGAAAATTGTTACGGCGTTTCAATTACTTTTTCAATTTTCGAAAAATTTTGAATTTTGATTGAACATAATTCCTCTAGTAATTTATAACCAGTTGTAGAAAATTTGCGTCGTAAAGCTAAGGTCGAAGGGACGTCGGAGGAGGGCCCTTAAGTCACTCACA
Source organism: Bilobella aurantiaca (assembly GCA_021029175.1). Taxonomy (NCBI): domain Eukaryota; kingdom Metazoa; phylum Arthropoda; class Collembola; order Poduromorpha; family Neanuridae; genus Bilobella; species Bilobella aurantiaca. Next base: position 5,690 of record VYYI01002550.1, on the reverse strand, counting down.
TTTCTTCGACCCTGCAAGTAGAAGAGAGGTTGAGTTGCCTTGCGCTGTCGTTGGAGTTCATTTTCGTTTGAGATGAGGTCATTGTACCAAACGTGAGGTCAAAGGTCAACGTACGAAATTTGAGGTCAAAGGTCAACGTACTACTTTGAAAGTGAGAAAGTAAGCAGAAGGGTAAATGTCCAGAGACAGAGACAGAGCGACTGGAAGAAGACGAAGAGGGTCAAGGGAATTCCACAAAGCAGAAAGAGGGCAGAGGTCAACCAAACAATTCTGAAAAATTACAATCCTCGTTTTTTAAACAGATTTAGAAACGAGTTCTTTTTAAAAAGCACATTTAAAAAAGAGTTTTTTTAAAAGCACATTTAAAAAAGAGTTTTTTTAAATACACAATTTACCAAAACAAGGATGGAACGAGTAAAGTAAAGGATATTCATTGTGGTCGACAAAGGGCAATGTACAGTGCATTTTTTTTTTGTGAGGAGCTTCGAAACTTACTCTGACTCGGATTCGGAGGACGCTTCTTCGTTACATACTAAATTAGTAGTCAATTTCTCAATGGAACCTTGCAAGGAGGCGACTTCCTCTCTCAAATGAACGACGGGGTCATTGACCTCAGCCGGGTCAATGACCTCTTCATGAGCGTCTCCGACTCCTTCCACGTCAACTTCGTCCAGTTCATATTCACTCTCCTCCGATGACCCTTCGTCGCAGCATCCCGAGTCACTCTGTGCAAGAAGAAAGGTCATGACCCTTAATTTGACCTTTGACCTTTGGAGGTGCGGTTTCGTAACCTTACTTGATTGATAGGACTCGAGGTGGGAACCGGAAGTGAATCACACTTTATATTTTTCAAGTCTTCACTTTTTAGTTGCTCTATCAATTTATGCTCCAATTCGGATATTGTTTTCTGGCATTCCTCGAATTTAGTTTGCAATGAATCTGAAGTTGGTCCATGAAATTGTACAGAGCATTTCAAAAATAGCAGCAAAAAATAGAAATGAGATTTGACTCTTATACCGACTTCCTGCGCATGAGTCTGTTTCATCCTATTTACGAAATCTGCGGTTGAGGCGGCCGTGTGTTCGAATCCTAGTTGGAGCTCCATTTTTTCTGCTTCTGCGCTTTCTCTTACTTTCTCCAGTTGACGCTGAGATGAGGACTCAACTTCTGAAATTTTAGCTTGCAAACTCGAAATCTAAGTGAAAAATGTACAGAGACTTTCAAAACAAAAGGTAACGTTTATTGCAAAGTATTGTTTAAAACATGTACATGTATTTTACATTTAAAACATGTATTTTACAAATTACAAAGCAATGATTTTGTAATTTACGTGTATGTTGGAAGTTATTTTTGAAAGGCTCTGTACATTTACTCACAGTTTCCTTGCAGGTTTCCATCTCCTTCGTCAGCACTCGCTTCTCCTCGGCAAACGCGTCTTGGAGTCGTGCGCATTTATCTGCAAGACGCTCCTCCCACTTCCGAAAATAAATTTCATACTTTTTAAATTCAAATTTTGAAACCTCCAAATTTCACATTTTGAAATGTGAGAATTATGAAATTCTGAAATCATACCTCGGAATTTAGGTCAGTTCGTTGTTGGTCCAACTGGCGGCGCATGGCCTCCTCCTTCGCTTCCATCTTCCTCTGCGTCGTCAGCTGGAGCGCCTGCGCACAACTCTTTTCCTTTTCGGCTAATTTCTTAGCCGCGCGCAACTCGTCGTGATGGATTTTCTCATTGAATTTGAAGTGCTCTAGCTGTCGGGCGGCGGAGCGCAGGGCTCGCTGCTGCTCATGTGTCAGGCCGCGCAGTTGCACCAACTCCGCTTCATACGCCTTGTAGTGACACACCTTAGATTTTCAGGGTCAGTTTTATGTACAAGAAGAAATGCACGGTATATCCGTGTCGTGCAGAATTGCGTGCGGTTGCACGCTTTTTCTATGCTTACCAATCGCATTTGTTCCTCAACTGCACGGCGCTCTTCCTTCATCTTTTCCTTCTCACTCAGCATCTCTCGCTCAAATAGGCTCCGCCCCTCTTTCAGCGCTTGTTCAGCCTATTTAAAAACACGATGTTCAAACAGGTTTAAAATTTTCTAAAAAAAAAAAAACGTTTTTTTTTAATAATTTTTTTTTTTCAAAATTTCAAAAAATTACATTTCTGTCTTTGTCGCGCAGTTTCGCCTTGCAATTCGCCTCGACTTGATGTAGCTTCCATTCGAAGTCATCCATTAGCTGCTGCTCCTGCGCAGCAAAGGAATTGCGCATTGCGCAGAAATCAGCTTCCGCCTTTTTCTGGAGGCGGGCCGACTGCTCCAGCGCTCTTTCCAGCCCATTTTTCAGCGCTCCCATTTCCTCCTCTCGCTCAACCTCAATCGCTTCGTGCTCGGTCACCAACTCGACTTTTTCGCGCTTAAGCGCTGAAATTTGACCTTCCAGGTCATGTAGTCGCTGATTGACTTCCAGCAACTGCCGACCCGTTGACCTTGCCTCTTGCTCTTGCACTTTTAGGTTTTCTAAAAAAAAAGTCATTTTCAATAATTTTTTGTTCTAAATCTTGTTCAAACATGTTTGAACAGGATGGTGCGGCCCTACCTTCTTTCTCCCAAAGGTCATGCATCAATTCTGAATTTTTTAAGCGCTGCTCCTCCAGCTGCTTCTCGATTCTCCGTTTTCCTGTCGCTGAAATTTCGCTAACCTCCTGAAGTTCTCTGAGCTGCGAAAGAAGCGCTGAAATTAAAATGTAAAGCTAATTTAAAACTTAATTGAGATTGCTAACTCTCAATTAAAATTGAGTTAAATGTGATTAATTAGTTAAAATTAGCAAATTATAGTTAATTAACTTTACCCTCAACTTCCATCGTCTTGCTCTGTTTCTCTGTGGAAAGCATCGTGATTTCCAGTTTAAGGGCCTCAATTTCTCCAGTCTTATTCGCTAGCGCCACCTGAAGGTCACCGGGGTCAGAGGTCAATGACCTCTCGTCCTCATCGGCCTCTTTTCTATTTAAAAATGTTGACCATTTTCAAAACGAATTTTAGAAAGGGGATTAGAATTTTTGAACATCTCTGAATCGAAGAAACAATTTTTAAGAAACAATACTTGAACTCATCGCAGGGGTCAATGACCTCCAACGTTTTTTCGGACGCTTCGGGTATGCCGCACAGTGACACCGTTGACCGTGCGTTGCTGAACTCTTCGTCACCACTACTGCTACCCTCAGGAACTAATGTCGTATTCCGACATGGCTCATGACCTTTGACCTCATCGTGACCTTGAGGTCCGCAGGGGTCAACCTCCGGTAAAGGCAAAACACTGGACCCCTTTTCGTCATGTGCGGATTTTTTGCGCAAACTTTCACTACTTGAAAATTTTCCAGACTTGTCCTTTTTTCGAAATAAAAATCCAAACATTCTAAAGCTCTATGTTATAAAAAATAAACTTTTCTAAAAAAAATTAGAAAATCTTTTTAGAAAATCTTTTTTTTTTAGAAATTAAGATTTTGCATAAGTGTGAAATTGAAATTAGGACGGTTCGAGATCCGAAGAGCAACTTGTCGCCAACATTTTTAGAAAAGCAATTGAAGCTCCTCTTCTGTCCAAAAATAATCTAAACAACTCTTTTTTAGAAAATCTAAAACAGCGCATACTGCACTCCTTTTCTAAAAAAAAAAGTTGTTCTAAAAAATCATAGCTGAAAAAATCCGACCCGGATCTTAATTTACGAGACGACGCCATACGCAGTGCCAACTTTCAATTGAGTTTCCGCTTTCTTCGCCTTTTGACTTTTTCTAAAACTTTTTTTAAAACAAGATTTTTATTTTTATTTGGCAAGAGCATAACACAACGCAAACGCTCTTTTACTCGATTTTGAATGCAAAAGCAAGGCTACATTTTTGCCAAAAACACTTTTTTTTAAAAAAAAAACTTGACACACTTGGAATGAAGTCATTTTTTAAAACAAAACAAATCGTTACCAATCATCATTGGAATGACTCACAGACTCCTACGCTGCACTAGTCATTCATTCCGAGGACAAACTTTTCCATTCAAAATTTGTACAGAGCCTTTCAGAAGTGGCTGTGAGAACCACACGTGAGAAGTTAGATACGATGAGTCTTTCGAGTTAGGTTCTTATAATAATAAAAATCATACTTTTTACAGCGGGGAGTAGAAGTTACGACATTAGGAAATTTTACACAGATGAATGCCTATTGGTGACAGTCTCCGACTCAATGGGATACCTCGCGAGTTCAATTCCCAGTAATCCCTAACTTTTTGTTTGCTTTTTCTGTTTTTAATGCAGTAGACTAGCCAAACAATCCAATACTTTTCATTTCCAATGTCTTTAGTCGTTATTTTCTTTACAGACAGTTTTACTTTAGGTACGATTTATACCGAGTCTTTCATAATTACTGCATATCGTAGCCTAGGATAAATCAGTAAAATTAAGAAACGTACCCCAGGGCAACAGGCTGCTGCTGGTACCGCACTACGATTTCACAGGAGCCCAAACGTTTCAGAAAAAAGAGACCATTTCACGTCAATGTTAAAAAAAAAAGGCACTGTACTTTTCTACGAAAGTTTACAAAAGGGCCACTGCGTACTTTTATAATCAAACCTCACAAAAACACACTGCACATTTACACAAAATCCTCTACTACAATTATCTCTGGAAATTTTCAAACTTTTCAAACATTTGTTTTGAAAAATAGAAAAATACCGTAAATATTCTCCAAGATTACCGTAAGTAAGTGCCGATGCTGCGTATTTTTTTTAAAGTACTTTTCAAAATCCTTTGCTTTAAACTATTTGAACAATTTTTTCTTAAATGAAGGAAACAAAAGCTCACGATTTCTCAACTTCATTCGAAATGAGCATCTCCTGATCATTTTCTAAACTTAAAAAAAAAGCTAAAAATAGATTTTTCGTCTTGTAAACGCACCAGATGATGAGCACGGTTGTGATTACCTCTCTTGTTTTTACATTAAGCCATCTCTCTTCGCTTCTGTTTTTTTAAAGCGCTGCAGAAGCAAAAGTGACCCTGAAAAGTGTTAATACATTTTGATTAAAAATGATGTTTTTTTTAAATAAAAGTTCAAAATAAGAAAATAAACCTACCTGGTTACCAATTTACACACGTAAACGCACGCAATGTTGTTTAGATTAGAGAAATATAGGAAGGGTAAAAAGAGAAAAAATAACAGTAATTCGAATGGTTTCCCAAAAAATACCTCTGTGTACAGAGAGATTCAAAAGCAACGTAGTGTGAAGACCGTTGTTAATAAAAAGAACAATGGAAATATTGAGGTACTCTGTGAGTGAGGAGGTCTTGTAACTCACCTAAGGGCTCCCTCGTACAACAGGACATCAAATTATAACATTCCAAAATCGCTACGAGCCCTTAAGGGTCATAAAATATTTTTGGAACCCTTTCAAGTGTTCTAAAATAGTCTCCGTGGCAAAAGAGCCCTTTCTCCTTGGCTTTGACTTTGCGTTTGAGTTCTTGCTTTCCAACCATAAAATCACAGTTGAAGAATTGGCTGAGAGCAGAGTAATCACCTTGAAAAGAATTTAATGTTTATTCAAAGTTAATTTTAGTCACCTTTTGAATTGTGGCATTTAACTAACTATTGAGGTGAGTATTTTCATTATTTTCTCGGACGGGAGGCTTTTTTTTTTTACAAAAAATATTT
>VYYI01002549.1:0-14542 GCA_021029175.1 Bilobella aurantiaca | reverse complement strand
CACAAAAGGCCAAGACTAATTTCCAATCAATTACGCTACCAGAACTCTCCCAGAACAGACTCTCCAGAATCCCAGCGAAGGACGTTTAAAGCGATTTCAAATCAAAATGCTAATTTTTTTTAAACGTTTTGGGACAGAAAAGAATGTATCGATGACATTCGGGATCTGCCCTATTCAGGGAGACTCGACCCCTCTAATGCGCAATATAGTACACAATCGTCGAAATCGTCGTGTTTACGACATGCTCCTAATTATTAGACCTGTTAAATAGTTTTTACAATTTTTGGTTGACCAATTTTAAACAGGAGTATTTATTCTCATATTAAAGTTGTATTATAGTGAAAGTAATTAGTAAGTTGTAGTCTAGCAGCAAAGTCACGTGACTAGTGACTAATTTCGGAAGTGAAAACGCATCTCATTTAAGGTTTGTGAGTTATTAATTTACTAAATCATGAAAATTAATGAGCATGTATTCCATTCACTTTAACAAAAACATTATATAATATATAATATCTGTTTTAATTTTATAGTTAAAAATTCTAGAAATATACTTGATCAGTTATGGTTAGATCTTTTTCAGATCCTTTTCATCGTTTAAATTTTTTGACCTGTCTTTATTTAGATCAATTTTCCCCTTTCATTCTTAAAATCTGTGTTCGTAAGTTAGAGTCAAATAAAAATAAAGCGCAAAATTAATTTATTCATAGAATTTAAGTACTTTATTCAAGTCAAGAATTCAAGGCAAGGTTGTCTTAAGATGCACTTATAGCATACTTTTGACTAGGAACATACATTCTAGTTTACTTTTTAAACTAAAGACAAAAGATCAAGAAAGTCAATACAAAATTAAAATCTAGCACTAAAGAATTTTTTTTTTTATAATTATAACCCCGATAATTTGAAATGTTGTAATGGAATTTCCATGAAGGTCACTTTGGCGGCAGTATATGCTGTTTAGGACGCAGGTACGGAAATATCTAGAAGTTCTAATTTCAAGCGCTTAATCAAGGCAGCATCATTCATTCACTAATGGTAGCAAAACTCGTCTGTTCCCAAATCCTTCCTTAATCGCTATTTTGCAAAATGGAGGTTAACCAGACTTGATTTTGACTAACTTCCTGCACATGCAGTAGCTCTTGAGGTTGTAGTCATCCATGCAGTCGCTCTGACCTGCATAACTATTAATTCGACTAACACCGCTCAGTATACTCCGTGTCCCATTCTGGAATGCGCGGACTCGAGCCTCAAAATGACCACTTCCAGGATTTGCTTCAAAGGCAACCACATAGTCCTGGAACTTGATCAATTTCCCGAAATTATTCCAGACCTCTCCTGGAAGGAGCTGTCGACCATAGAGGACTTTCGAGAACTTGAGCTTATGGCACTGGCTCTTCCGTATCACAGATTCTAGCTGAATGCTATTCAGTTGACTAATTACAAATTTGGCTAAGGTTATTGATTTGTCAGACTTTCGATCAACGTCGGGCGTTACTCCGCACATGCAGTAGCGTTGCGGAATTCCAGAGCTTTCACAAGTTCGGTTTACAGGCGCTGGCTCGAAGAAGGAGTAGTAGCGTCTAAAAGTATCGTTCCGCGGTAAGTCGAACACGGTTTCGGTGATGTTACCGCGGGTCACGTTTCTCGGAACAAGGCCACTCGTCGAGGTGCTGCTGTTGAGTTTATTTAGGTCTAAAATGTCTTTGAACGTTTGGTAGAGGTCAAGCGGTGTCGTGAGGCGGTGACTGTTTTCCCTGAGGCGATCATACCAATTGGGAAATCTTTCCTTGAGCCGTTTGGGCATTCGAAGAAAGAAATAAGGCAAACTCTCTTCATAGAAGCCAAGAAACGTTTCGCGAAATTTTCCAAATCTGTAACCATGGTCCGACATAAATAAAATCAGCGTATTGTTCCCTCCAGCGGCTTCAATCTCAAGAGCGTCTTTCAGGAGATCTCGAAATTCTTTATCTTGTGTCTAGATAATAAAAAAAATATATAAATTAGTTTTTTTATTTCTGGCAACGGCCTTTCTATTGGTTCAGTTTTATCATTTCTGACAAACATCTTTATGTCTTCGTATCTTTGTCGGGATTTATTGGTGAAATACTATCCTGCCAAAACGTATATCCGTCGGAATCGTATCTGCTTGATTTTTATTGTATCCATTTTACCATTCAAATGCCGGCAATAAGTACTTCCGCAGCACAATAAAAATTCTAATTAATTCTATTCCTGGCTGGAGATCCTCTTTTTAATTAGTCGTATTCTCACATTGTGTTCAACATATAGCCTTCTAGCCTTCCGAAGCGTTTCTCTTGTAGAAGTGTTATTGGCTACAGTAGTTCAAAAACATCGAATGAACAAATTTTCCTCTAACATCTAAAAGTGAATACAAAGTTATTCCTAATACACCTCAAAACCGATATAAATGACATCACAATTTAGAAAAAAAATCATAAACGCTCGTTATAAAAAGGAATTTGGTAAGAGTTAGGAGCTGTAATAAAATCAAATAGTGGAATCAAATAGAAATTTGTCAAATTCAATTGCAGCATTCGTAATTGTCGCCAAAATCCTTTGAATTGCCACTTTCCACTTCCAGCTTTCTCTTCAAGGCTAATCCTAACTTTCTCTTTTCAAGAACATTTTGAAGAATATTTAAGGAATTGAAAGAGGTCGTTCCAAAACGTGTCTGGAAAAGGCTTGAAAGCTTCTCCAGTACTATTTGACCAAGTGACTCAATTACCTGGAGGCCGTTGAAGTCATCATGTGAAAGCGAGGTGAACCACGAAAAGAGAAAGTAGGGGTAGTTTTGGCCGTTCACCGCTAGAAACCTCTTCAAATAGTTGATCATGAATTCGGTGGGGTTGACTCCGCCGAAGCACGACATAGCTCCCGAGCCTCTGCCCCGCCCCTCATGAAGATGCGCCGCCGTCATAATTGTCCGAAGGTAATAGTCCGTTGGCTGCTTTACAAATCCAGTCTTTTCGTAATTGAAAGTTGCGATTCCAGGGGCATCTTCAAGGAGAGCAGTCAAGTAGCCCAACTCACTAAAGTCCTTCCAGAGAAGGCGACAGTTGTCCAACTTGTCATCATGGCCTTTCCAGCAGTGGTCGTACTTGTAGCCCTCCATTCCACCTAAGGCAGCCATAATATTGGGAAACGTATTTTCCGCTACTTTGGTGTACCCCTTCATTTCAATAAAGTCGTGCTCCTCTAAAAACTTTCTCGTTTCGGGTAGTTGGCGGATCATGTGAAGGCGAGATATGGAATCAATCCCAATTATTAGGACGTTAATGGGTTTAATTGAGGCACTATGGTTTGAATTTGAATTGAATTGGTCCCATTTCTTGGCCTTTTCCACCGTTTCATTGGAATGCTTCGAAGGGGGGAGGACTAAGGCCTCGAACTGGGTTCCCACGTTCAGTTTCTTTGAATTTTGACACTCGACCTTGACAAAGGGGTCATCGGGCTTGGTTCCTGATTTGGAAATGGGATGACAAGTGCTTGAGATGCTGGTACGAACAATGGACAATTTTAGGTTAAGGACAATTGACATTAAAATTAGTAATGCGGAGCTTACTTGACTTCCCAATCTGCCTTTTTGTTAAACGCTGTAAGGGATTGAGTAAATCGAGTCACTGCCCTGTAGCAGCACTTGGCTCCTTCATACTTCCAATTTTTGGCAACGTTCTTGTTTATCCTCAAAGTCTAAAAATAAAATAATTAATTACGGAAGTACGGAGAGAATATATAATTAGGGGAGATATGGGAACTGAAATAAGATATTCATTGTTCAGAACGTAGAATCGGGATGTAATACATATCCAAAGTGTATGTAATTGATGAATTTTCATATAATTAAAATGCCAAAAGCGTTACATAACTTGTCAAAAAGTAAGGACAAATTATCAAACAATAGAGTTTGTCGTAATAAAAAAAAATTCCGAAACGCTTAATGTTAATTGCCAAGTTTGCAACGATTCACGATTAACACACAGATCGTATAATGATTAAAAACTATTCGAGGTAATTTACCTATTTTTGTTCAATGCTTACCCCATCTTTAAGTGAAATTAAGCTCTTTTTGCATTTAACTTTGGAAATTTTCTTTAGAAACGTGTTTACTGAAGAGTCGAAGGGATCCAAGTCCAAAATTTTGCAACTATGCGTATTCACGAGGTACGCCGGAGGTTTCCCCCTGAAAATGAACGAATCAAGTGTAAGTCGATGTGTGCATTTTACAAAAGAAAAAATAACTCGGTTTAAAGTAAAAATAAACTACACTTTTCATAGACTTGGAGAATACTTAGCAAATAATTTATTGATGGTTTTCATACTGTTCGAATTTAAGTAAATCCGTAACTGGAAGTCCTTTGCAAGGCAAGAAAGGATGCAAACAAGTTAAAAAATATAAATTTTAGGATGATTCATAAATATTGTCCTTCGAAATTTGTATAGTTTATTAAAATTTTATAATACACTTTTTCTGTTATTTCTAAATTGTGTTTATCCGCCTGACACGCATTGTGTGATATAAGATTGAAAAGGACGCTGAGCACTTCACTGAACACGCAAAATGAAAGTCTCGAGATATTAGGTTCCGTCCATTTGGTGTATTCGGTCCGTTTTCTTCGTAAGAACAATGGGACGCATCGACTTTTAGAAAGAACAAAGTCCGTTTCCAAACCTAACCTAAACCTAACCTAAAACGTTCTAAGCTGACGCGCCATGCTACGCAGCTTCCTTGACGTTAATTCCTTAATTTTGAATACAAATCTTGTGCCGTTTGGCATAAGTGTACTTTCCTGCAACTAATTTGCCTTTTAATTTAATCAGGCCTCTTTTTATATAATCTTAAGATGACAAAAGCGGATTTAGGGCCCTTTTCTTGGTCCCTGTTACAAGAGATCATGATGAAGATAATGGAGATGCATGTCCCACTAATTATAGAAATTAGTCTTTCTTCGAGGGAATTGGAGCGTTTAAAGCCCATCCCTTCCTTGTTATGCTGCTTTGTTGATTTCAATAAGTTACAATACGGTTAATTATAAGCGTACTAATTACTTTATGTTAGCATTTTATTCCCACTCAATGTTTGTGTATGTATTCTCTATTAATACCGAAAAAAAAAATTCTAGAACAAAGCTTTTTAGCGCCCGATTGTGTATAAATGATGTAGAAAATCAAAATATTAAAAAAGTGTATGCAAGAGGTAAGCACTATACTTTAAAGTTTATAAATTTAGGTTTACGAGCATGTGTAATTCTTTTTATTCGCCTGTTAGAAGACTTAAATCCTATTAAAAGTTAAATCTTCTTCATTTAAATTAAGGGGTTGCTAACCATGTAGTCTCCTTCTTGTAACCGTTAAGTGTTCTTCTGTCGATGTCACTTTCCAAAGCCTAATCTTTCATTTCCGCTGTCACAGAATCAAGTGACAAATGAATTAAAGGTCCATTTATTTTCTAGGAAGAATGGTGTTCAAGCATGATTAGCATCCCTATAATTTTTATTCTTATTCGAAAAGTCGTGTTCGTTTTTATTAATCATGGATGCTTAACGACACATGGATGTGTAGCGTTTCCGCCCTTGATTTTTGGCTTCATTAATTCAATTTAGCACTGTAATTTGTCTCAGCTTTGCATTGTTAATACTTACGATCATAGTACACTGATGCCTAATCGGCAAAATTCTTGATTATGATCTTTAATGGCAAACTAAATTCATCATCATGAGACCCATAAGCTCCTTCTAATAATATGCGCTTCTAAACCTGTGAAGCAAGAGTAGAGCAGTGTGACGGCAATTATGTGTCTCATTTACCGGAAGTGCTTATAAAAGGATCACTAATTACCTTGTTTTTGCATGTAATTGGACAATTAGATTCATTTAAATAGAAAACTTGCTCCATTTGTGATGATGCAAGAAGTTTAGAGCTTCACGTCGTGATCTTTAGCTGTTTTACCCAGGCAATGTTGAATAATTTTCTTGCGAACACAGATTCTTAAAATTGGGCTTTTACGTGTGCTTTATCTTATGTAAAGCATAATAGCGTGAAATACCTTATTAATTATTTACATAGTAATCACCGTACAGTGGACCTCGGCTAAAATGAATCTGAAGGGACGGATAAAATTTGTTCAGTGTAACTGGGGTTCACTGTAGCCGAGGTTCATTACATTGAAATCCACATTCAAATAGCCTATTTGTTCAAAATTATATATTCATTGTAACCGGGTTTTCGTTCTGTCCAACGTCACTCTAGGCGACGTCCACTGTATTTGAAGCTGACCGTGCGTGCGTAACAGTTCAAAGTCCAAAGCACAAGAGAGTTTTTTGAAAAAAAGTTTTGTTCCGAGATGAACAAAATGAAGAAAAGTCGAGTAAAAGAAATTTCTTAACTCTAAAAAAACAGTTTTCTTTTTCAAGTATACTTACCAAAAATGCTGAAAGCAAGGAAAGTGACTGCAGAAATTGACGGATGCGTCAATTTTATTGCTCACGAATTCCAACTGCGTCGAAATCCCTTGTCCAACAAATTTATAGAGCGGTGTGACATAGAAAAGGACGAGGAAAAGGCCACAGAGGATCAGAAAAGGACGGCGCCGGACACTTGTGGGGCGAAGTGACTTTTCCATTTTGACCCTTGACCTAAAATTCTTGTATTTTATAACTGCTTCTTACGCATTTGATAGTCTTTAAGAATTCTAATACTTAATGGATTCAAGTTCATAAAAAAATCACACGGCGCTTCCGCATTTGTTTGGAAATCACTGGATCTGCTTTGCAGATCGAAAGTTGTGTAAATGTAATCTGAATTATTTCAGAGTGACACGCGATGTTCCATGTCCATTTCAGTACACCGCTAAACACTGAATCTCTAAAACAATGAACAAACGCTTCTGTCAAAAACACTGTACACTCAGCAGTCAATAGTTCGTTTTAGAGCACTGGAGTAGGGCAAAATTTGAACGGAAGTGGTCAAATGTAAATCCAAACCGCAGTCTTTTGTCCAGCATTCTTGGAAAATCCTACCCCAGCGTCACTTTCTCCAGCATCAAAGATTTTTTGTTTTTAAATAGAAATCAGAAGTGTCGCTTTGAACGTCACCCACTGCAGCAGCTTTATTCAAAATGACACAAAGACTTCAGGATGTCTTCTCAAACACAACATTCCATCACCTCTAAAGGTAGAAATGCACTTAAGGCCGCGCTCGTGATCGACGATAACTGTGCGGGAAGGACATGAATAAAAAATTAGACGATTCAAAGTTTTTTTTTCCTGCACATGCGCAGAGAGCAGGCAACAGGTAAGGTAGGGCAGGATCAGTATCTATTTCTTAAGACTATGAAATGACCCTGGAAAAGGTTCTGGAACATCCAATGAACAAAAAATCCATCGTTGGCTCAATTAAGGAGTACTAATAAAAGACACTTTGTTCGATAATCCATATTACAAGTGATGTCCAACGATGGGAATTTTCGTTGTTCTATACACGATATAATCCGAGGCGAGGTGCAAAAGTGCTTTCTAGCACTTCCAAGGATCACAAAACAACTTGAAGGCCGAATCCTGGAAAAATTAGTACTAACTGGAAATACTAAAATAAGCTAATAGAATTCAAATTAATTATTCACTACTAATTGCGAGAAAATGTAATTTTGAGAAAATATTTACACTGCTATAAAGGCACTTGGCTCAAAGCCCTTCTTCATTCCCCAACATCCAACTGAGGAGTGTTAAGGAAGAGAATGAAACGAGTTTTAGAAAAACGCGTTTGCCCTTTCCATGCATAAAACTTGAATTTCTTTTTGCCTGCCTGCTGGTTCCCAAGTTTTTTTTTACCCTACCGAAGACCAGATCTCATCTGCAGCATTTTTACCCTTTTTGGGAGCTCTCCAAGGCCTTTGCAAAAAAAAAAGTTTCAAAATAAGAACCAGTATTGGTTTAAGTAATAAGGCTTGAAAATGATTTCTTTCTGCAAACGAACAAAAAATATTACCGTTAATTGCTTAAAAAACTTGAAGTGAATACTAGCACAACTTAAATCAATGTAAGCTTTCATGGACAAAAGAAAGTTACCAGGCAGCACAAAAAAAATCAGGGGAGGGTGAAAGTGATTTTTTTTTGGAGGAAATGGCACGCAACGCTTTTCTCGAGTTTTGGCGATGACCAATGAAAATATAGCCTTTTACATTTTTTTCTATTTACTGGAAAGGAATCGAAGAATGCTTTCCATTTTCCTAATATAACAGAAAAAAGTTAATACTTCAAAGTGTCCTAAAGCTTTCTTTGAACTTCCTCCACTACTTAATTGCTTAAGTTCCAATTCTTTCTCCAGGTAGAAACGCCCTTTCCCAATTCCTCCTGCCCACATTGCTTTCTCCAGAATAGACAAAAGGGTATTAACTCCTGTTTAGAATATCAGTCTCCTATCCTCCTGAAAGAGCACTATCGATCTTTAAATCAATAAAAAACGTTAGTTATCTTTACATGACACGAAAGGGTCACTAAATATTTAATACAAATATGTTTTCGTGTCCGTGGAAAGTAGGAGGGTTCTTGCTCACGCGTCAGAGTCAGGATGCTAATACAGAGAATAGAGTAGTCTTCAGTTTGTGCCAAGTTATTTCAAGTTTACGATGTCTTTCCAGATCAACAATTATGCCAAAATAATCCTCCGTCAAGAAACTGGAATACTGAATTTGCATCAATTTAAAAGTTGTAGTGAACTACTATACCAATATGTTCAAAATTTAAAAAAATGACAGTTCAGAAGCATTTTTCAATTTTTTTTTTATAACTATCCAACAGGCCAAACTGTGACCGTTTAGTATAAATGAGTTTTCAGTTGGTTCAGATTGGCCTTCTGTAGTATTATTAAATTAAGGAGGATAGTAATATTTAATTATTTTGTTGATTTCCTCAGTAGTCGTTATAACTTAGGATTCAAAGCGACTGTAGCCAGTTCAAATGTAGAGGCCAGGTCCTCTAGAGACGATGGACAGTAGCCCCACGCTCGATCCGCTCCGATAGCTTCTCAACATCTGAACAGGAATTGAGAAATAGAGAAAATAAAACGGTTAAACGGGTTGAAATAAAAGACAACGGTTCGAATTTGTTTGAAATAAAATAAATCATTTGTTGTTTGTCCTTACATGTGTTCATATACTCCTGACCCGACTTGGCATACTTGGTAGAGTCCTCATTGTCAGGTGGCAAAATGTAGTATTGCCCAAGAGGATTACTGTCTGGATTGACAAATATCGCAACTTCCAAAAGTGGAGCAACTGTTGATTGGTCAGGAGACGGGGAATTGACAACGAGAGATACTGGAGTAACAGCAGGTGGATTCTGGCCGGGAAGAGATCTTGGATTTTGGTGAGAAGGGGGCGGCATTTGCCTACTATGACTTTGAGCATAATGTTGACCAGATCCTGAATTTCCTTGAGGAGAGGGTTGTGATCCATAGGAATGAGCTCCAGGAGAATTCATATTACCATGGTTGGATCGGGAGTTATTGTTTCGATGATAGTTACCATAGTGAACACCTACAGGAGGACCGGCTGGATTGTAATTATGGGCTTGATGATGCCCTTGCCCGGGATTTTGACCTAGATATTGAGAGGATGGACCATACTGTTGTGGCGACTGATGCGGTTGCATACCATAGGTTCCCATTTGGGGGTTACAATTGACAACGCTATGATTGGAACGGGGCGTAGTTGTATTTCGATGATAATTAAAATTCCCAGCATGACCCTGAGAGCTGTAGGCCTGCTGCTGGGCATGTGGTGGGACACTATTTTGAGGCGCTGATGGATATTGGGCCAAACCTTGTTGATTTCCACTATACTGCTGTTGTGGCGTGGACTTGAGCATAACAGGATATTGAATAATTGCTTGTTGCTGAATTGCAGCGTTGTATGGAGCCTGGGCATGTTGCTGCTGCTGTAGGAGTTGTTGCTGCTGATGCTGAATAAGTTGATGTTGCTGAGTTAAAGTAAGAGGATTCATGAACTGCTGTTGCTGAGTGCCTTGGGTTGGTATTGCCGTCATTATAGGAGCAGAAATTTGTTGGATGGGTTGCATGTGAGGCCCTGGATAATACTGGACGACGCCAACTGGAACTTGCTGTTGGATTGTTTGGTAATAATTGGCACCAGAAAATTGGTAACCGGTTGCAGCAAGGGACAGCGGAACCGACATAGGCAAATAGTGGATTGGAGGAGATTGCTAGTAAAAATTAACCATAAGTTAATATTATAAGTGATATAATGATAATAAGTGCATATTTGAAGTCGAAATTCTCATCATCAAGTTTTAACGAAACGTTATTTACCCCTGATTGAGGATGTCGACCTAGAAGGCTGGCATCACTGGCTGATATCGGTTGCTTCAGCTGTTGCTGCGGTACTTCAGGGGTTCGAGTTTGAGGTTGAGTTTCATCTACAACAAAAGATTGTTCGGAGGAAGAAGTTGATACGTGGTTTAATTGATGGTCCAAAGTTTGTGAAGGGGAAGGCTGTTTATCGTCTTGAGGCACCTATACGTTGGTTAAAAACAGCGATGGGTGAAAATATGGATCAATATGATGTATAATATTAATATAAATAAGAATAGCCATGACTTCAAATCTTGGCTATTACAATGTATTCATTTTTACCTCGGAAGGCGTAGCGGTTGCCAATTTTGTAAGAACATCGGTAACCCCAAACCCAAATTCCACAGTAAAGTTCGGCTTTTCTAATATATTGCTTTTGTTCTCGAAGTTTACTCCACAGAACTTTACAGCCTCCTCGCATTTGACGGGGAATGAGTCCACCATTGACTCGGACGACAGTGATACTGATTTAGAAACTGGCTCGCGATAGCGATTTGGAAATTGTCTCGGTTCAGAATCATGTCTTGAGAATTGCTGGCGCCGTTGCTGCGTTAGATCATTTGGTTGAATTAATCCATCTTTTCTTCGACCCAAGTCTTGTGGCCTTCGCGTTGGGGGCGGATCCGCACGCCGAATTCCATCAGGTCTACGCTGCGGCTCGGGATACTTTCTAGTATATGGCTGGGAGTTGTCAGGTAGATGCCTCCGTCCTGACAACTCTTGCTTTCTGGAAGGCTCTAGCTTGGTAAAAGGTTCCCTTTGATTAGAATTGTCGACATGTTCGGAATTAGCCACAGGTGGAAACGATTGAGGCGCCAGTACTGGGATGGGATCTAACTTACAAGGCAGAACTATTTCTGTATTTGTGACACAATGTTCCGCCTTTTCCTTAGTCTGCGGTAAGAGAACAGCAGGCTCTTGTTTGAGCACGGGTTCTTGCTTTGGCGGCTCTCCTGTGAGTATGGGTTCCGGCTTTGGCACAAATACTACCTTCTGCTTAGGTGCTGGATTGATTTCTGTTTCTGAAAGAGACTGTGGCGATGTATGTTCAGTGTCGGCCTTCCAACTTGGTTCGGATCGAATTTGAGAATTTGTTCTGTATATTATGTCATCCTGTTGACTAACATCAAATTTTGACTTTTGGGCTTCGCCTTTTAGGCTTTTGTTCTTCTTACGATTGGTTACTGTTATAAACTCAGTTGATGAATGGACACGTAGAGATTCGGAAGGAGCGGAAAGATCGAGACCAGCGGTTGTGTTACCAGGTGACGTGTTTTCGTCAGACTTGTTCTCAAGGAGAGTTGAAGAAACTGAGCGTGTCTCAATAGAAGGATTGACCTCAGTACCCAATGTATTCTCATCCAACGAGTGAGACTTCGACAAAGTTTCCTTGCGCTTCGTTTTCTTCTTTGGTTTCTTAATCTGAAACCAAAACAAAAGTTCAACAACTATTTCGACACCCGAATATCTTAACGTCTAATTGTTACAGTTTGAGTTGATTTCTCCGGTTCTCCGGTAATGTAAGACACCAGATCTTCAATGTTCTCGTATTGGTCTCCTATGTATGATCTGTCAGATGGCGCCAAGATGGTCTCTTTTGGCTTTTGTCAAATCGTAAGTTATTGTTAGCATTTGTAATCAGCAATAGCTAACTAGCTAGTTAACAAGAATTGTAAAATTAATTAACCTTTTTATTTCGAACTCCACCAGATCGACGACCGAGGCTCAATGAGGCAGACGCAGTTTCGCCATGAACTGGAGTTCCCGAACGGCTCTGATAACAACAAGTTAAGTATTTAAAACGCTCATTTAATCAACTATTATAATAAACTTAAACTTAACAACATTAAACTATCAATTCAAGGTCGGACAAGGGCAATTATACGTCAATGTCAAGCGTAGAAAATTATGTTAGCAAATAGTATAGCAATGATAGTGACAGAGTTATGCCTCCGCGAACCGCGAATAAATGAACTTAATAAATACTCACACCAAAGGTGTTATGTCCTAGCGGTGTGTGCATTGTCGGCAAAATTGCCTACTTTGGAGGAAAATAATTTATCACGACACGTAACCAAAATACTAATATAAATTTACTTATGCAGTTTTATATAAATTACTAAGCTGTTAGGGTGCAATGTATAGTCGTACATTGTCCAACTTAAAAAAAATATTGCGCTTAAATTACTTACGCTTCGTGGGGAGATTCGTTGTGGCCTACTGTAAGATCCGAATTCTGATGATACGCCAGATACTATGCCTGGTTGAGGTCTGGATGCATAGTCATTCCCAAGTTGAAAACTTCTGAAATCATAAGAACTGTCTTCTCAATTATAATTGCTATCGATTACCGAATTGCACGTCTACGCTTTGACTTACGATCTAAAAAAGTTCAGCATTTCATTCATTACAATTTAAGGAGTTGCCAGCCAATAAATTATTTGCACTGCGCACCGAGGAGGGGATGAGACACGAAAGTGGAATGAATGCGAAAATGCAGTAAAAGTACTATTTCTACGAACTAACGTTACACTAAACTACCTAACTGCGGATGCTGGAGAAACACTCCAGGGAGTTTGGGAAGAGAACTAAAAACTAAACCCACGAAACTCATAGACTCAGCAGTTACAGTTCGCTCTTCGAAGCTCCGAGACCGACACTGACTCACTGCGTTCACTAGATCTTTAACTAAATGGCCCAATTTTGTTTTGTTAATGGAAAGCTGTACTTGTGAAGAACTTCGCTACCTTGCCTTGTTGTTACTGTTCTTGTCTTTGGGCTCGGCTGTCTTGAATGAATCGCTATCAAGGTTGACAGGAGACTAAGATAAGGAGGAATGGAAACAGGAAAAGAAAAAAAGAGAATTTGTAATGTAACTCCCAGACCGTAATGTCTGTATAACATAAAGCTCATTAACTAACCTTGAGCATCATAATCAGCCGATATCCAGTCAATTCAAGGTAAATATGTAGTTTACTTTACGACAATGCATAGACATGATGCTAACCAACCAAAATTACAAAATTAGCCATTTATGAAACACAAATCAAAGTTCAGTAAACCCAAGCTTCCCTCCAGAAAGATTAAGTAATCTGAATCTGATTAAATCAATGCCTCGACATCTTATGTAAACACTGCTCATCTACTTCTCTATCAAGCTCCCCCTTGTCCCCCTTCTAATAGTGCAGTAAAATAAAAGCCATATCCACACACTAATTAAAACAATCGCAGTAACTGCTACAAGAAAATCCCCTCATCTCATCTCATCTCAACTGATTTTCCCAATGTTTTAGGGGCACGATGAAGCGCTTATCTTACCCTGAGGAACTATTGACTGGATTGGAACCAGGTTTAGGATCGGCCGGACAGTCTTCGGCATAAACGTCTGACGTCGCCTCTCGAACATCAAAGTCGCTATCCAACAGTCCTGAATCTGAAATTATTGAAAACTATTTTTTATAATCGGACCAAGAAAGAGGATTTGTCTTTAATAGTAATAGTACATTTCAGGTTCTACTGTAAGTTATTCAACGTTTTTTTCTATTTTATGTACATCAAATAATACTGATGAGTTGTTTTAATATATATAGGTAATCCAAGCCTCAATGAAAGAATGCGGCCGAGAGGACGATTAGCCTGGATGGATTTGTGACCCTATGGCCTGCGCAACCAGAAGAATCAGGCATCTCTGCGCAAAACCTTGTAAAGCTAATTACCGGTTGGATTTCACCGAAGGGGGCCAAAATATCAGTGACGTTGCGCATCCAGAAGAAGATTAGGTTTCTCTGCGCGAAAACTTCAAAACCTAACTTTCTTATGAGGGAAAAGCTGGCTGTGGCCCCCCTTCGTTGAAATCCAACCCTAATTACCGTCTTATGGAGAAATAACTGTTACCTAGGTTCAACCTAACCCTATAATACTAATGAAGGTGATAACTAGAGTGAAAACCGATTCCGAACTTCGGAATACGAAGCCGATCCAAGTTCAGGTTGAAGTGTTTTTCAGCGTTGGCAAGTATTTACGATACGAATTTACGACTTACGAGTACGATGGTATCGTGAAGACATGATGCCGATATCGACTGAGGAAGAGACACGTCTTATGTAAAAGAATAAAATTTAGCCAAGGTAGATAACATAATAAAACTAATTGCTAATTA